>PVJI01007130.1:0-80557 GCA_004026765.1 Micronycteris hirsuta
GGCGGGGGTAGCAGTTCTGGGGAAGGGAAAACCAAGGATGGGGACTCCCAGGTATTTCCTGACTCCCACATAGCATGCTGTGGGTGTTTGGCCTGGTTGAGGTCAAAAATAATGATTAGAGAGAGCAGCTGTGTCATTATCCTATTAGGAGATGATAAGAAAATGATTCATGGAGGTGCCCTGGGCCTGGGAGGAGCCTTTCCCTCACAGCCTCTTTGATCTGGACAGATCAGACCTCAGGAAGGACTGGGGAGGGGCAGAGCCCTCTGTCCCTGTCCATCGCTGAGTCGCCATCACTTGGGACTGTCGCTGAGTCCCTCCTGGAGACAGATGAGCCACCCTGGGGCAGCAACAAATTTGCTGGAGGAGCTTCACTCTAATTCTTTCTACTTTCCCCCAGCCCTGAACCAATGCCTGCCAGAGGTCCTGGCTCACTCATTGCAGAGGCTCGGCCAAAGCTAATGGAATGGATGGACAAACACCCACATTGTCCTGTGCAGCTCTTCCTCTGTCCCCATCCTGCCACCTCATGCTCCCCATCATGTTTCGTTTCTCAGCCATTCCCTGGTCTCACCTATCTCTTCCCACCTTCTCTTTCACCATGGTGTTTCTCCCAAAGCCATTCAGCCCACCACCCCCATTAGGGAGAAACTGAGGCTCAGTTAGGAAGGAGTCAACCTCCCAGTGCCACCTGTAGGACATGTAAAAGAGTAGCTGAGAAAGGGGTTCTCAGGGTCCCAGATACAGACACATTCCCAGCACCTCAGAGTCAGAAATGAAAGAATACATCAAACATGTGTCCTTACATGTGCTCGAGGCGATCTTGCATTTACACCCACACAATCAGAGAATCACATGCACAGCACATGCAATCACCTATAAACACAAACGTAGGCACACAGTCAGCGAATCACTGCACTGACAACACAGCCAGGAATATCCTATTCCACATGCAAAACAGATGCCCCCGTTATGCAGTTACATGCCCAGCCACTGACAGGCATTCAGCCAATCCCTGCTAGGACCACGAGCAAAGACTTGGCTTTATTTACTATTGCATCCCCAGCAACTAGAACAGGTCATCATCGTTATCATCATCATCGTCAGCAGCAGCAGCAGCATCACCATAAACACAATATAGTTCCTATGTGCCAGGCACAAGTGTAGGTACTTTACATGAATTAACTCACTTAATCCTCTAAAACAGCTCTATTCACAGCAACCCATTTTGCAGATGGAAAACTTGAGGTCCAGGGAAGTTTAGTCATTTGCTCAAGGTTCCACAGCCAGTGAGAGGCCATCAGGATTTAAAGTCAGGTTTTTGGGTCCATCACGCAATAAATAATAAATAAATTGCAATAAATAATCCCTGCTTTAATCCAGTCAGAATTACAGAACCTTGACAGCTGAGACCACACCCAAACTCACATGCATAGTGGGTAGAATCACAGGAGGCCAATAGAGACAAATAGAAAAGACTCCTTCACATGTCACACCTCAGAACACAGGGACATGCAAAGTGACATACATTGAGACAATCCACACACAGCACCCACAGCAGCACACACACACACATACAACACAAGGAGACCCACCCAGAGCTCCCTGTTCCACTCCCAGCCCCACTGGGCCGGCCCTCAAGGAAGCAGCAGATTTAGGATGGAAAGGGGGGCCACCTCACTTGTCCGCTCAGCCCTACCGGTTCCACCAGGGTCATGATGGCACCACCCGCCTTATGAAACCCATGTTGGGCAACTTGACCCAGACCTGGCCTGGACTCCTACATTCTGGGGAGAAAGGGAGCCTGGATTCCTGGGTTCTGAGAGAGCAGGGGATGGGTGTCCTATTCATGGACTCTAGGGGAGAGGAGGAGGGGGATGGGGACCTGGGCTCTCAGGTCCTGCTGGAGGGCTGGGGACCCGGAATCCTGGGTTCTGAGAAAAGAGGGGGCCAGGTACTTGGATTCCTCTGTCTTTAAAGGTAGAGCTCCAGGTTTAGTAAATAAAAATTCAGGACACCCTGTTAAATTTGAATTTCAGATTAACAACAAATATTTTTTTAGTATATCACAAATATTGCACGGGACATACACTAAAAAAAAAAAAAAAGCATTTGTTGTTAATCTGAAATTTAAATTTAACTGGGCGTCCTGTATTTTATCTGGCAGTCCTATTTGAGGGGGAGGATGCCAGATGCCTGGGGACTCTGCCATGGTCACTCCTCAGCCCCTAGGCCTCTCCTCTTCCTGCCCTCCGCTCTCCTCCTCACCCCTAAACAGGCCACCTCACAGCTTTCCCAGTCCCGATTTCCTCATCTACATGAGCGGCTGTATCTAATTGCAGTCCCCAGGCTGTGCAGGAGTGGGGAGAGGAAACTGGAGGACAGCTCACGTTGTCATACCAGGAGCCCTAGGGTCCTCGGAGATGACTGACCCTGAGTCACCTGCGCGCCATGGTCTGGAGAGCTAGGGGATGGGACCCTGTGGCTGCCTCCAGGGAGCAGGCCTGAAGATGGTGAGAGGTGACCAGACAGGAGGCAGAGACCACAGGAGAAGGGCAAGAGACACATTGCTTGGGAAGAGAGAGACTCAGAGATGGGAGAAAGAGAACCAAAGAAATCCGGAAACAGACGGGCAGAGATGAGAAAAGAAGGAGACGAGTTAGAGCTGGAGACCAAGACGCAGAGACGGGGGTGCAGGGACACTAGGGCAGAAATGGAGAGATGTCCCACAGACGTTCCGGTTCCCGGGCTGAGTGGCAGACACATGCAGGCAAGATGCCGAGTGCTGCCCACAGGTCTGGGACAGTGACAGCAAGCCATCTGGGTGGTGCCAGGATACCAAGGCTTGGGACCTGATGTGTTGAACCAAGGGGTTGAGGGAAAGCTGAGATCCCAGGCGAACAGGGTGATCCACCTGCCATCACCCCATATCCAGTGCAGTGACGACACCACCTTCTCTACGGGTGACACCCCAATTTTCCAGTGCCTCCTACATTTTTGGGGTGACACGTACTGGGAACCCCACCCGGCTCTAATGCTGCTTCCCTCACTGAGTCACCTCCAACCCTGCCAGGCCTGTTGGGGGGAGATTTGGTGACTCAGGCATCCAGGCCCCCAGCTCTTCATGCCTCAGGAACCCAGGTCTGGGAGCCCAGGACCCCTACCCTACTCAGGGAGGCAGCCTGGCCTAACCCAAGAATCTGGACCCCAGCCCCTCCCGCCTCAGACCCAGGAACCTGAGCCCTCTCTCCCTCCTCTATTCGGGATCAGAGATCAGGCCCCAACCCCCTCCTCCCTCAGACCCAGGAGACCTGGGCCACAGCCCCCTCCTTCAGGAACCAGGCTTCTCAGTCCCCAGCCTCCTCCCTTCCCAATTTAGAGGTGGGGTAAGTGTGTTTATTTATTTTGGTTTATTTATTTTGGTTCCGGTGTGAATCAGGGCCAAAACACACTGCCCCCCTTCAGGGCCCTGAATGGGAGGACAATGTCCCCTCCCCCAGGGAAGTGGGTACCTCACTAAGGATGATGGGAGAGACCCTCAAAGGGAACCCACATTGCACCCTCTCTCTCACACTGCAGGCCTTTCTTCTCTCCCCCACTCCCTGCCCTCTGAGTCCAGTGGTGGCCGTGGCCATGGCCTCCACCTACCTCCCCCTCCGCTTTCCCATGTCTCTTCTCTGAATCCGTCTCCCCCTTCTTGTTATTTCCCCCCAGATCTTTGTGTGTCTCTGTCTAGGCATCTATTTCTCCATCCTTCTATGTCTTCTCATCTCGCTCCATCTTTCTGAATCTCCTCTCTCTCTCTTTCTCTGATCTTGACCTCCCCTGCTGTCTCTGTGTCTTCCATTCCTTCCCCATCTCTCTTTCTCTACCTCTCCTTTGGTCTCTCCTTGAAGCCAACTGTGCCCCTTGCACCTTTGCTCTGCCACCTTCCCTTCCCAGTACTCTGCGCACTCCCCTTTCTGTCCCCACTCCCAGCTCCTCATCCCTGGACCCCCTCCCCCACAATTGCCTGGTCTTCTGAGGTACAGGAGGAGGGGGAAGCTGGGGGGTGGGGGGTGGAAAGGGAGGGAGGGGAAGTTCCAGTGAGGGGAAGAGGTTCCACCTGACCGGCTTGGCTCCCTGGGCACCTCTGTCAGAGCCCCGCCCAGGGCCCTGTGGCCTGCGCAATATAAGCAGCTCCTGGCCCAAGACTGAGAACTCAGTGCGGTGTCACCCACACCTCTGTCTCCATCATCACCATCTCCATCCTGCAGGTAGGAGCATCCCAACACCCCTCTGCTCTGACAGCAGGCCTCTGCTCCGTTCTCCCACCCCAATTCTCTCTGTCTTCTTGCAGACCTCTGACTCTCTCTGGACATCCCTCTCTTTCTTTCTCAATGCTCCTGGTGCGCCCTTCTCAACCTGAGGACTGCTGGGTTGAATCTGGAAGTCCTGAGGGCAAGGACCCCCTCTACTAACTCTCTTGGCCTAGGCCATTGGATGTGGGGCACTTCTCTTCGCCTCTCTGAGCTTCAACGTTCCATCTGCCGAATGGGCTTGCAGAGAGGTCGCCGTGCTGGGCAGGCGTGAGCATTGCTGATGGCATCTCTCCGGGCACCTGGCTCTGGCCTCTCCCTCCCTGTGTCTGTGACTTGGCCTGTCTCTTGGTTTCTCTCTCTAGCTCTGCCTCTGGAATCAGGGGGGTCCTCTGGGGTCTGTCGGGCAGCTGTACAGAGATGGGCGAGTTTCTCGCCCCACCCCATACACCCCAATTCCACGTCTCTTCTAGCCAGCAGGCTGAAGTGGCCTCTTCCTCCCCAGCAACCTTCCCCTGAGAACCCAGCCCCTAGTGCCCCTGCCCCTCGGCCTCCCCTCCCTCAGTATCCAGCGTCCCTTGGACAGACTCCGCTGCTGTCACCGCCGCCACCTCCTCAGGGCCAGCAAGATGCAGTTTGAGATGCACGACAACGTGAAAGGCAAAGGTGGGATCACTGAATGGACCGGCAACCCTTCCAGTCCCCGGAACCTGGCCACTTCCCTCCCCGGGCACCCTGGCTTTGAAGACAACCAGCGCCTGCTCGTACCCCAGAGGTCCCTGCAATGCGGGAACCCAGCACCCCAGGCCCAGACACGGAGGAGGCACTGTCGGCCGGCCACCCACATGTGGCGCACCCCCTTTCCCAGACGTGCAGGAGCCCCACCCCCAGCTCAACCAGATGTATAGGAGGCAGCAGCAACGGGACAGACTGGGGTGTCGATGCCCAGATGTGGCAGAAGGGAAGGGGGCGCAGTGGTGACCCCTCAGTGGGCGGCCTGGTGGCCCCGCCCAGACTGCCCGGCAGAGGGAGGGGCTGCAGGGGTTGCAGGGTCCCTGAGGCACCGCGAGGCTCCCTGCTGACCCCTGTCTCCCACCTCCTCTGCAGCCATGTCCTACCCAGTGACCAGTCAGCCCCAGTGCGCCAGCAGCTGCTACCAGACTCAGCTCAGTGACTGGCACACCGGCCTCACGGACTGCTGCAACGACATGCCCGTCTGTGAGTGCCCGCCTGTCCTCTCCAGGCCCCGGGGAGAGCCGGAGGGAGGGAACGTCACCTCCACCCCTCCGACGCCCCCCTAATCCCACTCTCTCGTCCTCTCTTTGGACCCTGAGTCCCCACTCTCTAACCCTCACGCCTTCCTCGGACCCCCAAAGCTCCCTAGGATCCTAACCTCACACCTTCCAGCTTCCCTTCGCAACTTCAACCGCACCCCCCCCACACACACACACACACGTACACCTTCACACCCTATTTCTCAACCACTAACCTCCCCCTGCAATTTCCTCGGGGACCTTCACTTCCCTCCGACGCTCAGCTCCCTCTGGGATCCTCACCTTGGCTCCGGGGACCCCTCCCAGAGGCTGAGACCGGTGGGCCCCGCCCTGACCTCCCCGCGCATGTCCAGGTCTGTGTGGCACTTTTGCCCCTCTGTGCCTCGCCTGCCGCATCTCCGACGACTTCGGCGAGTGCTGCTGCGCACCCTACCTGCCCGGAGGTCTGCACTCCCTGCGCACTGGCATGCGCGAGCGCTACCGCATCCAGGTGCGCGCGGGGCGGGGTCAGGGGTAGGGGGCTGCGGACTGGTCTCCTGGGACCCAAAGCAGGGTTCCTAACCTCTCTCTCCCAACCTCTAGGGCTCTGTCGGGCACGACTGGGCGTCCCTCACCTTTTGTTTGCCCTGCGCCCTCTGCCAGATGGCACGGGAACTGAAGATCCGAGAGTAAAGCGCCCCCTACCCTTCTTTCCCTTCGGCCTTGCCTGGCCTCCTCTGCCCCGTCCTGGGAGGGCCTGCCCCTCCGCCCTATCCCGCCACCAGAAATACACCCACAATAAAAACCTGAAAACCAACTCCGCCTACATCGTTTGTCTCAGAGAAGGAATCTGGGTGGAGAAAAAGGTTTGGTGTGGAAGGTAGGGACACGTAGGTATGGAAGGAGGAGTCTGGAGTCGGATCTGTGACCTCCACCTGCTGTGGATGACAGTGGCAAGTCTCTTCCCTCTCGAGGCCAAGGTGTCCTCACTAACAAAGTCAAACCACTCACCCCTTAGCTGCCTATCTGAAGCTCTGCCTGGATTCTGAAAATAAGCAAAACCAGAAAGGTCATCTTGGTAAACTCCAGGCACTCAAGTTCAAAGAAGACATTTAGGAGAGGCCCCGATCATTTAACACCTATGGATTCTTGGCCTACAGACAATTCTAACAGGCAGAGGACCTTTGTTTCCAAAGCAGAGAACTGCCAGGCTGAAAGGTTTTCTAGAGTAGGAAGGAATCCACTGTGTATCTCAAAAGCAACTACAGATTAGACAATGTTCTGGTTTCACCCTGGCCAGGATGGCTCAGGTGATTAGGTTAGGATATCACTCCATACACTGAAAGGTTGCAGGTTCAATCCCTGGTCAGGGCAAGTACAGGAAGCAACCAATCGATGTTTCTCACATCAGTGTTTTTCCCTCCCTTCCTTCCTCTCTGTCTGAAATCAACAGGAGCCCTGGCTGGTGTGGCTCAGTGGATTGAGCACTGGCCTGCAAACCAAAGGGTTGCTGGTTTGATTCTCAGTCAGAGCACATGCCTGGGTTGTGGGCCAGGTCCCCAGTGGGGGGCGCACGAGAGGCAACCACACACTGATGTTTCTCTCCCTCTCCTTCTCCCTCCCTTCCCCTGTCTAAAAATAAATAAATAAAATCTAATAAAATAAAATCAACAGGAACCTATCCTTGGATGATGATTTGTAAAATAATTTTTAAGAAAAAAAAATTCTTGAAATTGGACAGACCTGGGATTGAATTTTGACTCTTGCCGCTGCTGTGCTACCTTAGTGAATGAATAAGCCTTTCTGAGCCCATTTCTTCCTCTGAGGATAATCCCTAACATGTCACATGGCTACTGGAGAGCAAATGATGGAACAGGTGGAAAGGCCAAAGAGTGAATTTCCTAAACTGCTACTATTATTGTTTTATATATAGTATAACATTGTAACTATTCTAATACTAGTATGTTATTTGTTGTTATTATTCTCTATCTATGGATCCAATCATTGAATGACATCTTCACCTGGAATATCCAATAGGCATCTCAAATTTAACATGTCCAAACCCTCACTCCTGGCTCCCCTCGGAACCCACTCTTCCACAGCCCGGGCACAAGCAAGGCCCGACCTTCCAGGTACTCAGTCACTTTCTCCCTTGCCCTGCGGCATCCAATCTGTCAACAAATTTGGTCAGTTCTACTTCCAGAATATATCCAGCATCTCACTTCTCCCTGCTCCTCTGCCCCCATCTTGTTCCAGTCACCCTCCTCTTCAGCCTGAATCACCACAGCGGCTCCTCGCTGGGCTCCCTGACCCACCCCCAACCCTTATTCTCTTCCCCACAGAGGAGTCCCACGAAAGGGTCAGGTCACATCCCTTCTGTGCTCAGAACCTTCTCATAGCTCCTCCTACAGAGTGAAAACCAAGTCCTCACTTGGCCCAAGGACCTGTGACCTGCCTCTTGTTGCCTCGGTAACCTTGTCTCCTCCTTATTCTCTCCACTCCAACCATACAGATCTCTGTGTTATTTCTCTAAAATGCTAGGCATACTCCCACCTCAGGGCCTTTGCACTGGCTATTCCCTCAACTTGGAATTTTCTTCCTTCAGATGTCCCTGTGGCTCACTCCCTCACTTCTGCTTACATGTCCATCTTATGAGAGAGGCCTTCCCTTCCCACATTACATTAAATAGCAAGGCCTGATCCCCTTACCACACTTCACCACCTCATGGTTTTCCTGGTCACCTTCCAACATACCCCACCATTTACTGATTTATTATCGGGCTCCCCACTGGCTTGTCAGCTCCATGAGGACAGGGACTTTGTTCACTGTTGTGTCCCCAGCCAGTGTAGGACAGTGTGGGACCCATTGTAGGTGTAGATAATAAGCAAGCATAGGCCCTGGCTGGTGTAGCTCAGTAGATTGAGTGCCAGCCTGTGAACCAAAGGGTCACGGGTTCAATTTCCAGTCTAGGGCACATGCCTGGGTTGTGGGCCAGGTCCCCAGTAGGGGGCATGTGAGAGGCAACCATACATTGGTGTTTCTCTCCCTCTTTCTCCTTCCCTTCCCCTCTCTCTAAAAATAAATAAATGAAATCTTTAAAAAAATAAGTAATCACAGAGGAGACACTGGCTTAGCAAAAGGAAGTGATTTTGGAGGTAATGGGGAGGGGCGGTAGAAAAGCAGACAGACTGATGTCAGAATCTGGACTTGACTAAAATTTAGCCCCCAAGGTCTTGGGCAAGGGACTTAGCTTCTGCAGCTGCAAAATGAGGGAACAAGCCTTACCTCCCAGCAGGGATGCTGGGGACACTAAATCTCATGCCAAGCATTCAGCACGGTGCCTGGAGTGTGCTTGAAAGCGTTTCCCCTTCTTTTCCTGAGTGCTGCCCACCCTTAGGGTGTTGGTGGCCACACACAGGCTCGAACCCAGGCCTTCCCTCACACTCCATGAGCCTCTCGTCTTCAGGTGTGTGGACGCCAGGGAGAGGCGACAGCTGAGGGGCCGACACGGAGGGAGGAAGGACATATGCTCTGGGGCGTTTGTACACAAACACCTGCATGACAGTGATGAGAGCTGGAGAAAGGGCGGCCCTGCCTCCCGGAGAGAGGGTCCGTCACGGTGCAAATGCTCTCCTTAGGGAGAAAAAGCCATGGGTGCCGGCTAGCAAGAGACCTTCCTGAAGGGTTCAAGCACAAGGACGAGTCCTGAAGAACCAGCTGCGCTTCCTCCTGGGCGTGCAGGGTGTCCCGCAGCTGGTCAGCTCCCCAGGTGGGAAATTCTACCTCCCCCCCCAGCAGAAATTGGCCATTTTGAACACCCTGGCCCTAGAGCCCACTCTCAGCTAGGGTGGCCTGTGGCTTCCTTCCTTGGGAGGCAGAAGAGCCTGGTGGTCAGGCACCTGGATTTGAGAGTCAGAAGGTCTGGGTTCAAATGACAGCTACCATTTGATGGCTAAATAAAACTTATTTTTCTCACCTGCAAAATAGGGCTACATGGTACCTGCCTCACAAGGCTGCTGGAAAGATCAAATGCAGTAACAAGCCAAGCAAACTGCCTGGCCCTGGTACTCAGTAAATATAAGTTCACAGTCACACCTTGGAGGTTAGGTGCTACCATCAGCTCACAAAGGCAAAACTTATGTGTGGGCAGATACATCCCTGAAAATCCCCAACTGCCCAGGAAGTCTGAAAATATTAATACTATGATATTCACAGACCACACTGGAGACCCACATGGCTCCTACATTCAAAACCTCCCCACGTCCGTGGCTGAACACCAGATGAGGCAGCCGGCCTGGGGCCTGTAGGTAGAGGCGCACAGAAAGGCGCATGAGTGAGTACTTCCAGCAAGACTCCTACGATCCAGGCCCCATCCCCCCTGGCCTCAGGGTCCCAGGACGCTTTTGGTTTGGGCCGTGAGAATCGGCTTGAATTAGAGCGAGCTTGCCATGCCAGGGCCCCGTTTCAGTCTCCGCGCCTGAACGCCTCTCCTGGCAGAGGCCAGGATCACACCTGGTCCTAGGACCAAGGAAGGCCTGTGTTCCCTCCGGAAACAAACTGAGGTCTCCCTGACAGGGATCTGGGGTTAGAGTCAAAGGTCTCACTGCCCTCGAGTCCCCTTGATTTGCCCCTTCTGGAACAAGAGCTTCTATGGTGGCACCCCCCTGACACCTGCCTAGGAGGGGCAGAGAGGAGCGCAGGCCACGTGGCTTGGAGGAGGCACCGAGATGAGGGTATCTGTCTGATTTATTCAGAGCATGGGTATTGGGCCAGAGAGCCGAGACACCGGACTCTGCATGTAGACAGCACTGCGACATGGTCTTCCCCACACTCTTTATTTGTTGATTCAAATACTCCCCACTTTCTCAGCCAGCAGCACACATGGATGGGCCTTAGACTGTGGCCCCAACAGAGGGGAAGATGCAGGACCCAGCTCTGCAAGGTCCAGAAAAGCAGCTGGGGGATGAACTCTTGGGAAAGGAGAGTCTTAGCTTCAAGGTGTCTAGGATAGGGGTGGAAAGGGGCTCAGAAGTCCAAGATGATGGCTGGGGTAGGGGGCAGCCCCTGGGGAGAGCCCAGAAATCTTCAAGGCAGCATTGCCTGGGAAGAAAGCTGTATATTGAAGTCTCCACCTTATATCCAACCTTAGTATTCACTCCTCGCCCCACCTCTGAGCCTGTGACCCCAGGACTGGGGTCAGGTAACACCACCAGAGCTTTGTCCCTCCGCTGTCCTCCCTCATCAGCCTTGTCCCTCACCAGTGCCGCCAGCCCCCTGCACTCAATTCCTTCTGCTGAAATGCTCAGAGTGGTTTGTTTCCCTGGTCGGACCTCACTTAACAGATCTCTAAAGAGCATTTTGGGCCCCAAATCTTCCCCATAAGCCCGTCTGCCCATCTTAATAAACAACACCATCATCCACCCACAGCTTGGGCCACAAAGTTAGTGTCATTCTGGATTCCTCCCTCCCCCTGAGGCCTACTCTATCCTTATTTCCTTCGCCCACATCCCGCCTCTGGCCTGGACTCCCCTCCCAGGGCCACCACCCTGATCGGGCCCAGCAGCATGTCTTGTCCCCTTGCTGTCTCTCACCCCTTCCAATCCATTCTCCACATCACAGCTGAGTGACATTTTAAATAGGAACTTCAGATCCCATCATCCCCCCTCGTAAAACTGTCCTACGGCTTCCCACTGCCCTGAGAACAAAACCCAAACCCTATCCGGGGCCCACGGGCCCCAGATGACCTAGCTCCTGCCTGACCCCGGCCCTACTTCCTGTCCACACTCAGTTGGGGTTACAATGACCAACTTTCGGACCTTTCCAATAAAACAAGCTGTTCCCATCTCGGGGACCTTGTTCCCTCAGCCAGGAGCCCGTCCCACAGCTCTTCCCACGCCAGTTCCTTCTCAATCTTTGTGTAGCTTCTTGGATGCCCGGGTGACTTTACCCTCGGTCCCTACAGTCCCGCAAGATTAGGGAACCACGTCTGCCTTGGTTCCTGTTTACCTGGTGCCTTCATCAGTGCCTGTCACACGGTAGGTACTCAATAAATAATTGGTGAATGCACAACAAAGAAGGGCCTGTCTGGGGACCCCCAGGGGAAGGGAACCAGAGGTCTCTAAGGACAGTGTCTAGGGCTCCTCATGTGTATGCACCCCAAGCCCAGGGCACTTTGCTGCTGTGGCTGAAAACCCGGCCTCGGGTCAGAGGGACATGCTGGTGAGGTTGTCTTGGCTCAGCAGCCCCTTCCGGCCTACACCAGCCCCGTGCCCACTGCCCCCAGCACCCCCGCCGCCCCCACAGCACTCGTGCAGCCTGTGCCGCAGCGTGACGAGAGCTGAGCCCAGGCAGGCACCGTTGGGCGCATGGGGCCCGCCAGGCAGCTGGAGCAGCAGTGTGGCCACACCAGCCATGCCGTCCTCCGTGGGCTCAAGGGTGATCGGCCCGGCTCGCAGGCCGGCGGTGCTGGCAGGGATGGCTGGTGGGCAGCAGCCCCCTCCCATGGGTCCCCAGGGCCCACCTGCCCCTGTCAGCAGCAGGGGTGCCAGGAAAGGCTCAGAGCGACGGAAGGTGGGTGGTGGGAGACCAGCCGGCTTCCAGACAGGGACTGGAGCAGCAGGGTCGGGTGGGAAGCAGACAGTGACCTTGGCAAAGGGGCGGCTGGCCATCTTGGTCATCTCTCGCAGGTGTCGGCGCTGTTCCTGCCGCTGGTCCAGGGCCTGCTTGGCCTTCCAGAGGAGCACACACAGCGAGAGGAAGAGGAAGAAGCAGGAGAAGAAGACAGAGAAGAAGACAAACAGGTCGATGTGGGCCTGGTCCTGCCGGAAGAAGAGCAGTCCCTGCGAGTCGGCCGAGCCGTTGGCGCCGGGCCCACTGGGGTCCCCGACACCCAGCAGCAGCAGGTAGAAGCGGCTGGACTTGAGGGCGTGGTGCTCGTGCGGGTAAGTGATGACCAGCCGGTCCCGCACACTGCGGACCACCAGCACTGCCGACGGCTCCGTCACCGTCACGTAGGTGATCAGGCCCCGTGGCCACACCTCCCGCACCCGTGGCTCCACTGTAGTGGCCAGTCCACTCCCAGTTCCCAGTCCCCCCAGATCCCCGGCCCCCCGGGACCCGCCATCGGCAGGGGGTGCGTGCGGCGGTGGGGGTGGCGGGGGCTGGATATGCACTGTGTGGATGCCCGTGTCGGGGGCCACGCGGACCACAAAGGTGTCGTAGGAGGTGGAGACATAGAGGTCCACAGCACCGAAGGTCACATCCAGTGTCAGGCGGATGTCCACATTGGTGAATTTGGGCTGCACGCCAAAGAGGACGGTGCGGCCAGGGCCCAGGGCCCGGCGCTTGGGCTCATGGAAGCAGTTGGTCTGGGAGGTCGGGTCCAGGCAGCACTCCTGCTCCACGGAGATGAGGCGGTAGCACTGCTGCCCACCCAGCGGGCTCCCGTGGAACGACTCCCGGCACTTGGCACACTGCGGGCAGGGGAGGGTGGAGGCAGCCATCAGGGCTGAGCTCACACCCAGCACTCCTCCAGGCAGGACTGACATTCTCTGTCTATTGGTATGTAGCCAAGGCCCTGGTCCCCCCAGTGCCCCAGCAACTTCCTGCGACCCCCTGAACCTCCTTGACACAGTGTGGATGCTGCCAGGGCCCTACACTCCAGCACTGCTATCCCTGGTGTCACCCCCGTGACCATAGCACCCTGATGCCAAGGTCTCTGGAACCCTGATGCCAAGGTCTCTGGAACAGCGATGAAGAGCTCTGCTGAATCCTGGCTCCACTTCCTCACTAGCTGTGCGGCCTTGAACTAGTGACTGAACCTCCCTGAACTTGAGATTCTTCCTCTGTACACAGGCAGCAAACATGGCCGGCTCACAGACTGCTGAAATCACAGGCACAGCACGATATGGGCCAGCCTCGCTGTTTCTGGGTTGTGTAAAGGTACATCCTACCTCAGGGCCTTTGCACTGGCTGGCCCCCTACCTGGATCACTCTCCACCTGCCCTTGCCTTCCCCCTCCTGCCCCGACCCTTCCCCCTTGCCCTACCTCCTTCGGCTTGTCTGGCATCCTCACTTCCATCAGGCTCTTCCTCAAGCATTACCTTCTCACTGAGACCTTCCTTGGCCACAGTATCCACCATTTTCACTCCCCAGCACTTCTTAGCCCTCCTTTCTGCTTAATTTCCCTCCTTACGCTCATCACTACCACACTGTGTATCTGACTCATTCACTTGTTTGCTGCTGGACTCCTCCACCAGAAAGGAAATTCCCTGAGAACATACATTTGGCCTGTTTGGCTCCCTGCTGTGCCCTGGCGCCTTGCCCAGAGCAGGCACTCAGTCAGTGAGTGCTGAACGAGTGGGTGGATCACAGCTTTCTGATTCCTGCCACCCAGTGGAAACCACTCAGGTTTGAGGGTCAGACCAGAGTCAGCGCGGGCTCCAGACCCAACTGGATGTCTGACCTGGGACAGGACATGGGACGTCCGAGCCTCTCGCCCACAATGTTTTCCTCTTACGTCTACGCCTGCCCAAGGCCCCAGCACAGCCCCGATGAGCCTCCCACAGCTGTGCTGTCCCCACGGCACAGTGCCGGCTCCGTGGCAGGCGCTCCCCGCACACTAGCTTCTACTGCTGCCACCATCAGCGCCTACAGAAACCGCTGCTTCAGAGTTGCCACAGAGCTGCCGGAGAAGAAGGGCTGAATTCCTCTCTGGGCCTTTTTTTTTTTTTTTTTTTTTTTTTTCTGCAAAGGCCAACGGACCTTTGTGCATCAAGAAAGACGTAATTCTGATTGAGGACGGAAACGTCAGGAGTCAGTAAGGCTTGTGAAGCTCTGCTGCCATTTTGGTTGGAGTTGCATCTTTGCAGATATGTTTCTGTAAATGGGTGGGGGAGACTGAGGCAAGCAAGGGGCTTTCTCTCCCCTCTGAACTAGGGAGAAAAGGCCAGTGGGTGGGTTGGTGGGAGCTGTACTCCAAGGAGGGAGCACAGAATATCCCTTCTGTGGGGGGTGAGCTTGCAACATGGCAGCCAACCAGGAGCCCCCCGGGCCAAAGAAGAGGGAAATGAACTCAAGGGGAATTTGAACACAGGTAATGTGTTCAAATCTTTGAATTCGCCCAAGATCATTGGGTGGGAAGTACCGCTTGGAGGAAAACCTGCCTGAGAATGAAGCCAACACAAAGGAAAGCAGAGTCAGGATGCAGGGAATGATATATTCCTGATGGCTTTGTGTGAGTACCTGGATCTAGCCATTCCTGAAGTAGACTCCAGGCCTCAGTTTTGGGAGCCAATACATTTTCTTTTTTGCTTAAGCTACTATAAGATGGGTTTTCTGCCACTTGCAACCTTTAAATTGTAATTATCTGTAATGGAGTCTGTCTCCTCACCAGCCTGAAGGAGCCCCCTAAGAGGCTCATTTCTGGGTCCTCAGCATCACTGCCCAGGGCCTGAAACCCACAGGGGCTCAGAAACAGTCTAGCAGGCTGACCTTGATCCCATGACCACGGAGTTCAAAACCACAGTGTTGTGCGGCGTTGGTGGTATAGCGGTGAGCATAGCTGCCTTTCAAAATCACAGTGCTGGCTCTGCCTGGGCCTGGCTGCCTCCTCCCAGCCCTGACCCCCCGGGGCTGTGGGGCCCTTGGCCCATAACTCGCTTCTCCAGCCGCACCTGGTACTTGTAGCAGTCTCGGCGGTCACTGGGGGAGCTCCCCTGGCAGGTGCCCGTCTCCGTGTTGTTTTGACATGGGCAGCCTGTCCCATCCTGCTCGTTACATGTATCCGCGTGGCCATTGCACTGGCATCTGAAGAGGGGAGGCAGACAGGGGTTCTAGTGCTCTCGTGACCCACAGGAGCGCTGGCTGGACGCTGCGCGTGAGCTCCAATCCAGGCCCGAAGAGGAAACAGGCTCTCAGAGGTCCAGCCCCTTACCCAAGGCCCCAGGGCCAGTAAGTGGCAAGGTCAGGACCAGAAGCTACCTTGGACTGACCACTCAGAAGGAAGGGGTAGAATGGAGTGGGTGTCTCGAGGCCTTTCCCTCAGTGGCCCTCTCTTTGCCCTCCGGTCTCCATCAGGGCTGCTCTGTAGCCTGCGTTTCAGCACTGCCTCTGAGGTTGGGGTCCCCCATCTGAACCCAGCCCTTCCCCCCCAGCCCCTGCCCTGGCCTCGGGGCTCCCTGGGGATTGCACCTTCTCCTGACCCAGGGCAGAGGGCTGGGGAGTGGGCTCTGGCTCCCAGAGCTATGCCTGGTGAACAGGGCAAAGGGCCTGGGCCCCCTCCACTTACTTGGTGCACTTCCCATCCAGGAGGAAGTAGCCATGGAGGCAGCTCTCACATTTGTCCCCATAGCTGTTATTCTGGCAGTTTACACACACAGCCTCGTCTTCACTAGGACCCTCTGTCACCCAGTTTTCAATCTGGCCAGGGAAGGACGGGATGATCACGAAAAGGCACGGACCAGCCCCCGCTCCCTCAGACCCAGGAGTGAGTTCAAGACCCCAGCCCGTCACCTCCTCTGGATCCAACGAGTACTTCTCTGGCTCCCTCCTGGCCATTTCAAGCTCCTTCCTGGAGACACAGACGTGGCTGTTGCCTCGACAGAAAGTGTGGCAGGGCCGGCAGGTCCCACCCCCCACAGCAGATCCCACGAACAGCGGGAGGCACTGCTCACAGTGGCTGCCCTGGGAACGGAGGACAGGGCAGTCAGAGGGGTCGGAGAACCATGGGGTGGTGGGCACCAGAGTGGGAGGTCACAGGTTCTGAGAGCCCCACAAAAGGGTAGCAGGCTCGGCACTTGGCTTGGGATATCCCAGCCTATCTGTGATTTACCCCCCTGCCTTCGCTTGCACACCTTCAGTGATGGGGGGGGGGGGTTCATTCCCTTACAGCCCAAGTTACTGGCTCAGAAAGCCCTCCCCTAAACTATCCCAAATCCTCCTCTATGTGACCACCCTCCCTGGCCAGCATCGACTCTGCCCACCATTCCACGGCAGCCCCTCTGTGAATCAAACCCAGACAGCATCCCCAAAGCCTTCTCACACCTCTCTGGGACAGGGTCAGGCCATCTCCACCCGCCCCGGGCATGGTTTATCGGAACTTGAACAAGGCTCAAGATGCCTGAACATGGGTTGAAGGCAAGGAAGGGCCGGGTCCCGGGTCAGGGTCTGAGGCCCGGGCGGCCACCTTGGTGTGGTTGCGGCAGAGCAGACAGTGGTCACGGGCCCCCACGCCAGCACACTCGCTGTGGCGGTTGCAGCGACACTCCATGGAGCAGTTGCGTCCGACGAAGCCAAAGTGGCAGCGGCAGTGGTCAGGTTCCACGCATGAGCCATTCACACAGCCCTGGGCGCACACCGGGCGGCAGAGCCCCGTCATGCTGCGGGGGTGGGAGGGGGTCAGGGCCGAGCAGCAGACAAGCCCGCCACATGCCAGCCTCTCCTTGCTCTGCTCCACCACCTTCCCCGCTCTAGGAGGCAGCCCCCAGCCCCCTCTTCAGGGCGTGTCCCATCAAACTCACAGCCTTGCCCCTCCGCGACCTAGCCCTCCAGCCACACGCCCCCAGGGCCAACCCCACCACCATCATGCCTTGGACTATGTTTTCTTCTGTCCTACTCTGCTCCGTGCCTCATCCTTTACTGCTCCCATCCCGCCGTCCCATGTCTGTCCGGTCCCTCTCCCTCGGCCCACCCCAGGCCCTGGTCTGGACGCAGCCTCACTTGTCCATGGTGTAGCCTGTCTTGCAGCTGCACTCGTAACCGTGGGGCTGGTCGTGGCAGTTCTGTGTCTCATTGCAGTCATGGTGCCCATTCGCACACTCGTCCTCAGGAGGGCAGGACAGGAAGGCCCAGGAGGCGCCAGGACGCCCACACGTCAGCCCTGACATGAGACACAGGGCTTCACTGGGGGTCTCTGCACCACCCACCGACCCAGGGCCCTGCTCCTACTTCCCGAGCCCCACCTCTGAGACAGGCCCCAGCACCCCTCCATGCTGTGAGCCAGTCCCTCACCCCACCTCCGAGCCCTTCTCACCATCACGGGGGCCGCTGAGTCCACCCTCCAGGCAGCGGCCGCCTCCATCCTGGCCCCCCCAGGCACACCAGCCACAGTGGGGGCGCCGCAGGCACAGGGCGCACTGGGTTGCCTGAGCACAGCCCAGGGAGCAGCTCTCGGGCCCGCGAAGCAGCCGCCCGCAGCCTCCAGCCATACATCGCAGGGGGAGGTACGAGGGGCTCAGACACTGTGGTGGGGGGAGGGGAAATGCAGATTCACTGGGTCAAAGAAGCACATCCTGGGTATCTTCACAACCACACCCTCCTCTCAGAGGTTGTACACCCACCGCCCGTAGCTGGTGGACCACAGGGAACACCAGCTGGGGTCATCACCTTCTCCCTCTCAAGCATCTATAACTGAGACCAGTGACATCCTTGAAACCAGATTATGTAGACCAGGGCGGGCAGGGCCATTTCCTGAGCAAAGGACATCAGTGAAGAGGAGAGGAAGCAGGAAGAGGGCAGAGGCAGAAGGAAGCAGAGATGAGAGCCACACCCCCGACACGGGCGGAAAGGC
This sequence comes from Micronycteris hirsuta, assembly GCA_004026765.1. Taxonomy (NCBI): domain Eukaryota; kingdom Metazoa; phylum Chordata; class Mammalia; order Chiroptera; family Phyllostomidae; genus Micronycteris; species Micronycteris hirsuta. The sequence continues at coordinate 18,120 of PVJI01007130.1, forward strand.
AACTTTCCAGTTCCATCTCCAGTCCCTGGTGACACCTGGCTGCACTCTCCACCCTGGCTTCCACGAAGTGCCACTGAGTTGGTGTAATGAGGCCCCTTCACCCACCTGGCTCAGGGCACAGCTGCTTCGTACAATCAAAGGTGGGCAATGGTCCCAGGCGGAGACAAAAACTAGCATCAGGAGGGGGTTGCAAGTCACAGTCACTTAGAAAAAACAGGGACCTGGCTGCTGGGGCAGCAGGATGCTCCCCGCCCCCTAGTCTGGGAAGCTGAGGAGTCCATTGTCACAGGCTGAGCAGCAGCTCAGATGCCACCACTTGTCACGTCCTGAGACCCAGACAATGAGGATCGGGCACTTGGGGACTAACCTCAGCATACACGAGCATTTCACTTACTGCTCAGGCCTTAAGGATAAGAGGAGACGCATTAGTCTGGGCTGGCTGGCAGCACTTAGGAAAAAGCAAAGCCACCACGCAATCCTGAAACAGAAAAGCTGACTGCGAGGGCCGGCACTTTGAGCCTGTTGAGGGCTATGGCTGGCGGTGAGCCGAGCCTTGCCCAACTGCCAAATCCTCTGCCAGGTTAGGCTTCTAGATCTAAGTTTAGAGCACCCATGGCAGAGGGCAGACCAATCCGGGAGAGAAGTCTGAGCAGCGCTGTCTGCTGTGACCTCCCTAATGGCCAAATGCGATGCTGTCCAACACAGTAACTGCATGTCCCGTGTTCCTGGCAGAGACATATGAACATGAAGTTCCAAGAGCAGGATGTGCTCTCATCGGTTGGCTTGTGCCCACAGACTAGCAAAGTGCCTGCACCCAAGGAAGGTGTGCAATAAAGAATGTGGTGAAGGGAGAAAGAGGAGGAAAGAAGTCAGCCAGGAAAGGGAACACCCTCTTGCCTGCGCCAGGCTCTGAGGCCAAAGCCATTGAAATGAACAATGCTGGATGGCTGGAACACAGCTGCCCTTGAGCCAAATCGTAACAGGTCTGGCCTGTACACCTGTTATGTTGGATCTGTGCAGTGGTGATTTTTAAAAACCTGAGCCAAGCCCTGGCTGGTATGGCTCAGTGGACTGAGCGCCAGCCTGTGAACCAAAGGGTCGCAGGTTCAATTCCCACTCAGGGCACATGCCTGGGTTGCAGGCCGGGTCCCTGGTGGGGGGCACGAAAGAGGCAACCGCACATTGATGTTTCTCTCCCTTTCTTTCTCCTTCCTTTCCCCTCTCTCTAAAAATAAATTAAAAAATATTTAAAAAAAAAAACCGAAACCTGAGGCAACACTTTAAGTAACTTTCACTGAAACCAGAAGGTCTGGTGGAAAGTCCTCTCACATTTACACACAGACTCGACTTTGCGCTCTCCAGCGCCTCCTCCTGCCGCACACCTGGAGCTGCCCGGGGAGCCCCACAGGCACAGAAGGGCTGGGGGCGCCGCACGTGCTCTCTGGTCCGTAGAGCACCCACAAAGACAAATAATGGCAATCTCAATAATATTGGGGGGTAACTTCTACCACCAGACAGACCGCCAGGCTTGGGGAGGAGAGGCCTCTGCTTGTCACAGGCTGACACTGCAGGGCCTCACTGAGCCTCCTGGGGACATGCTCTCCCCGCCAGGCAGCGATCCCCTGGGCGTGTCCCAGAAAGCGGGTGGAACCCGGGGCATCACTGAGTCTTTACTTAATTGCAGGCTCTGCTCCGTGCTCTCAGTACATCCTCCCATTTAATCTCTACATCCTGCCCACGGGATGGTGTGGTGCAACGCAAGAAAATGCTTGTTTTTTGTCCTTGATCCCTGCCACAAAGCTACTAAAATGCTTTACATTTCTTGAGTGATGGGAATGTCTTTTGTTATTCATGAGGGACCCCTTTCTCCCCAGAGTCTATGCTACTGAGGTGACTTCGCAGGGGTCACCAGAAAGACCAGGTGGTGGCAGGGGTCAGCCCCACCCTCTAACCTGCAGGCACGGTTGGCAACCGAGCTCTATAAAACCTCTTCAAGGCTGGTGCCCAGAGAGGGCGTGGAACTCCACATGCCCCCCTATCTGGCCCATCCATCTCTTCCACTGGGCTCTTCCTAAGTTGTATCCTTTATAATAAGCTGGTATTAGTAGGTAAACGTTTCTCTGAGTTCCGTGAGTCACTCTAGCAAATTCTCGAACCTGCAGAAGGGATGGTGGGGCCTGGATTTATGGCTGCCCGGCCGGAAGTACCGCGGACCTGGCTTTGTGCCTGGTGTCTGAGGCGGGGCAGTCTTTCCGGATGGGGCCCTTGCACTCGTGGGATCTGCGCTAACTCCAGGTACTGTCAGAAGTGCACTGACTTGTTGGACACCCGGGTTGTGTCTGCAGAATCAGCAAATTGGTTACTGGTGTTGGAAATACCTCAGATGTGGGGTCTGTTGATACAACTTCTATTTTAACAACGACGGTTGCCATGGTGAGTAGTCACACCTCAACCAGGTCTTGCACAACAAAGACATGAATGGGGAGTGGACATCAGTGGGAATTGGAGCCCCAAACGCTGGCCCAGTGACGCTGCTTCCAGGTATGACAACAAGAGGTGAATCTTCCTTGTCTCCCCCTAGGGTGGGGCTGGGGAATAAATGCCTTTGTTGCCTGTCACTGGGACAGCTAAATCGTGCCGGGCAGAGGCACCTTGGGGATGGGCTTTCTGAGAACATGTGCGGGACAGTCCAGGGGCAGGCTGTCCAAGGCACACACAGTGTCCCCCAGACCTTCCAGGGCCTCCTCTCCAGCCCACAGCCTCAGCGAAGGGGTGCCCCTGGCTGTCTCCCTGGACCAAGGCTGGACCAACCCCTGAGTTGAGGTGAAGTCCCTTTGAGAATGTCAGCAAACCAATGAACAGAAAGGACTGTCATCTCTGGAATTAGAAAGCCACCTGGACTGAGGGTCAGGGCTGCCATCTGAGGCTGTGTGTGCTGATGATCGAGCCAGATGATGGGGACGGGCAGGGAGCAGCTGAGCTCAGAGACCACGTGGCCCAAGAGCCACGGAGCAGCAGTAGTTCTGGTCCTTACATCCCATCAAATACCCCCAGTTCCTTCTAACAAAACCAGCTCAAGCGTGTTTCTGTTTCTTAAAAGCTAGTTCCAAGTGCAGAGAGAGAGGTACAGGAGGAAGGTGGAAGGGTTTGGTAGGGGAGGGGATGGCGTGAGAGCCGTGGAAGGGTGGGGCAGGGAAAGAGCAAGAGCTGGAGGGAGTGGCAAGAAGACACACCAGGGAGACTGAGGGGGCAAGGAGAGAGGGAAGAGACCCTGGGAAGAGAGAAGCAAGAGCAGGGGTAAAGGGAAAGCGTGATGGTGAGACCAGAGCAAGGCAGATGGGGGAGGGAGGAGGACAGGACAGAGGAGGAGGTGGAGGAGAGTCAGCACCGGGCGGAGAGGAAAGAGCCCGGGAGCCCTGGCAGGAGGCAGTACCTGTTGGAGACTGCTGCTCCAGACACAGTGCTGCCAGCCCCCATCTGCACCCTTGGAGTCCAGACAGGAGGTGCAGTTGGGCAGGAGGTGACAGGGAGTGGGGCAGGGCAGTGGGGGCGATGATTCCACTGGCATTGGGGACACGTTCAGCAGAGAGTGGCTGAAACACGTCCAGTCATAGGTGGGCTGCACTGAGAGGATGCGGCGGGTCTCCCCTAGGGTTGGGGCATAGTGATTAACCCCAGTCCACGCCCCCAGCCCACTTCCCTCAGACCAGGAATCTGGGCCCCCAGCCCCCACCTCCCTCAGACCCAGGAGTCCAGGCCCCCAAACTGCCCTCTCAGGGACCAAGTCTCGGTGCACACCTGTCCTCTTGAACTGACGCGTCCACATGCACTTGCCCTCCCTGGTGCACTGCTCGCAGTCGGCAGCCCCGCAGGCAGCCTCCGAGCAGTTCCCTGCCCAGAAGACCTCCCGCTGATTGATCCGGCAGTCATTCTCCGAGGTGCAGGACCCATTGCGCCCGATGCAGGCGCCCTCAGGACAGTTAGTGCACCACTTACAGCGGGGGGCAGATGCCTGCTGGGGGGGACAGGCTCCATGGGGTTCTCAGGGTCCCCAGCATCCCTCCGGGCACAGCTCTTCCCACCCAATCACAGCTGAAGAGCGTGGTGGTTCCCAAGCTAACCCCCCCCCCCGCCCCACCCACCTCTCCATCTCCAGGCTGCAGGGTCCGTGGATGGCGGGCCAGGCACTCACTGCAGGTCCGGAGACGCCGACATTCCTCAGGAGAGCGAGGCATTGGGGAGCAGGGGGCAGCCCCACAGCCCAGCCTGGGGAGGCACGAGGCCTTGGCTTGTCATACCCAGCCAGGCCCCGTCCTTCCTCCCCGCCGTCCTGGCCTCTTCCTGGCGCCTCCTGAACATCGTCCCGCAGGCCCCGTGCGCACCCCACGCTGTACTTGGCCTAGGACTCACCAAGCTGCTCCTTCTCCATCCCACTTGCTGTGGTCCCACGTCCACCTGCTGCCCGGGCCAGAGACACTAGACCGTCCCTCGCATCCTCCTGTCCCTCTGCCACCAAGGCTTTCTGCCTCCTCAGTTTCTCTGGCCGCCCACTACCCACCTCTGCAGCCTTTTGTTCTGCTCAGGCCTCTTCCCCTCACCCTGGCCTCCTGTCTAGTCTCTACCTGCAGCCTTCCCTCCCTCAAAACAGCCTCTAGGCTCCTTCTGCCCAGGGCTGCCCCTGCCACCTCCTGCACTAACCCTGTCACTCACAGTGGAGGTCCACAAAACTTTACCCGAACTCCTTGGAAGCGATGCGCTTCAGAACTTTCTAGATTTTAGAAAAGCAGTGGGGGTACCGACTGTTACATAACACCCCTGCGGAGGTTGGGGGCGCACCCCGTAAACCCAACCCTTTAACATTTCTGCAGTGAAGACGGTGGCGCATTTCATGGGGCACATAAAGCCAAATGAGTCTGTGCTAAACCCACGCAGTGCTTTCAGCTTCCCAAGACGTCAGCTTCCCAAACTGCAGGGGAGGGGTCTGTGGCCCCAGGCAGGGCCCAGCGCCTCGGCCAAGCACCAGAAGTCCTTTCCAAGCCCACCCACCCAACTTCCCAGTCTCATTTTCCCAAGACTCAGGTGGTCTTTCAAATACGCCAGGCACAGCCCCACTTCTGAACCTTCGCTGGCATCCAGGCCCCTGGTCCTTTAGAGCCCAGTGCAGACCCAGCTCCTCTAGGACGCATTCCGGGAGGGTTCTCCAGCCTACACGCAGGGCTTCCCCCTCGGGGCCCCCAGCCCGGCCCATTTCCCCGCATGAGCTGGTGTCCCAGCCTGGCCTCGCACAGTGGCCCCTTCAGAGAGCACCAGCGCCACCCTCCCCCGAGCTGTCAGTCACCACGGTTACCTGGGAGCCTGGTCCCCAGACCAGCAGGCCTCATGGCACCAGGTGCAGGCCCCAGACTGGTTGCAAGCTTCAGGCGAGGGCAGCAGACGACAGGGGTCAGGGGGCAGGGTCAAGGCCAGCAGGCGGCCCAGGGCCACTCCCCCAAAGCCCCCTGAAATATAGAGCCGGCTGCCCACCGCCGCCACAGCGTGGGCCACAGACTCCTCCATGGGGTGCCCCACAGAGGCCTGGCCTAGGGAAAGACAGAGCAGCCATCAGGAAGAAAACTGGCAGGAGACTGGGGAAGAGACCTACACACAGACACCAGTCAGAGAGGGACACCGAGCAAGCCCGGAGACCGTCTGAGGACAGACAGATGCAGCAGGACAGGGAGAGACAGATAAACCCAGACAGGGCCGGGGAACCGGACAGATAAAAAAACAGGAGAGGGAGGGAGACACATAGAGGAAAAAAAAGGAACAGAGAGTGAAATTGCGACTGGAAATAAATGTTGCAGGAGAGCCCTGAGAGTTGTCTCTTTTCTTCTTGCAACCAAGGGCCCGACAGAAGCTCTGACAGCCAGGCGCCCTTTTCAAAGAGGCACACGCATCAGGGAAGCCTGTCTGGATGGACACACTGCAGCCGCAGGACCGGAGGACGGATGGGGGTAAGAGCGGGCTGCCTCCCCCGCTGGGGCTCCTTTGTTTTACAGTACTTGGTTGACTTCAATATCTGACCACCTGGGCTTCTTGTTTTCTCTTCCTACCCTTTAAATTCCGGCTCTTACATTTTAAATTCACTAGTAACGAGTGAGCCCGCAGAAACCCTAGGCCCCCACCATGGATCCCAACAAAAGCAGCAAAATAAAATGTTCTAAGGGAAAGAAAAGGAAGGAGGGCGCCCCCCTGGGTGTTCAGGGGACAGGAGCTGTGCCGGAGCGTCCGAGGGGAACCAAGGAACTCCCGGTGAGAGGGGTGCCAGGGCAGGGCCCCTGGGACAGCAGAGGGCTTACGGGTGAGGTTAGGCAGCAGCCAAGCGTTGCAGTTGACCTGGTAGAGCAGCACCTCGCTGCTGAACTCATCAGGGTCCGAGCGCCCCCCTAGGACCACCATGGTGTCCCCCAGCAGGGCCGAGGCGTGGAAAAGTCGGGGGCGGGGCTGTTGGGGAGACAGGTGGCAGGATGGCCCGTCAGAGCCCCGCGGTCCTCTGCTCACACTCTCAGCCCACCGGCCACCCCGAATCCCCCTGACCTGAGCCCCACCAGCCTATCCCATCCAAACCTTCCTCAGACCTTACTTCCTCGCCCAGGAACACCCCTCATTCCCCAGCAGCCCCAGAGCCATCTTCCTTTCCCGAACTCCCACACCCTGTGCTACTCCCCAGCAACCTAGCCCAGACTGCTGGAGATGCACCCCACAAATTTGTGTAACCTCGCCAGCTGGGCTGGGGACATCTGGGGTGAGGCCTGGGCCTCTTATTTCCTCCTCCCTCACAGTCCAGCCCCAGGAAGGGCTTGGAAATATGTCAATGGACAGAAAACGCAATTATCCCTAACCAGCACATCCAGGGTTACACGTTCTCCCACACACCCACTGGTCTCCTTTGGCCTTGAAGGCAGGAAGTGTAAGGAGCCTCAGTCCCCGGGTTCCAGATGGGGAGGCCAGGAAGGGGAGGGGCCTGCCAGGGCTGCACCAAGAGTGGGACGGAGCTGGGGCAGAACCCTGGCCTCTGAACTCCTGGTCTAGGAGTCTTTCCTCCGAGCCAGGGATGGCAGGTAGGGAGACACAGGATGCCACAGCTCAGTTCAGGGGACTGGGAAGGAGAGGGAGTGGGAGTCCAGGGTTGAGCTAGTCCCTGGATCATTGGGAAGGGGAGGCCCCTTTCCTCCCACCCTTTACCTCCATCTGTCTAGACCTCCTTTCCTGACCTTTTCCCCCTGAGAAGGGGCCAGCAGACTCCAGGTGCGGTCAGGACAGTGCAGGGAGTAGAGCTCGGAGGACGGAGCAGCCAGCTCCACGTGGAAGCGGAAACCCCCAAATACGTAGAGGGAGTCGGTGGCCTCGTGGTACACTGCAGAATGACCGTAGAGACCTGGAGGGGTCAGGGGAAGGGTGAGAACAGAGGCTGGCAAAGGCCTGGTGATCAGGAAGACACCCCCCGACCCCGCCACCTTCCTGAGTTCCCCCTCTCGTGACCACAAGCCCTCCCCAGTCCCTGAGGCCACAGACTTAGGAGACCCTCTCAAAGCTCCCTCACCCTTGAGCTAAAAAGGATAACCATCAGAGTCTGGGAAAGAGAAGAGGGAGACTGGGGTGGCCAGAATGTCCTGGGGAGAGTGCCCCAAGAATGCAGAAGGAGACACAGAGACAGAACACCCGGGGGACAGTGATCTAGGCCCTAGGGGAGGGAGATACTGGACAGGAAGAGGGCAGCTTACCGTGGAGTCAAGGGGAGGGGTGTTAAATAGAGACACTGAACTTCTCATTCTCGAGACGGTACCCTGAGAATCGCGGTAGGGGTCAGGAGGGAGACAGGAGATAACAAAATATGAAGTTGGGGGGTGGGCAGTGACCACAGAGTATGGAAGTGGACAGAGAGCCTACACAAAGCCCTGGATGGCCAGGAGGTCAAAGGCGCTGTGCTCTCCTGTCCCTAGCCCCACCTGTGGGCGGCGTCCCGCTCTGAGCGCCGGATACCCAGGTGCCAGTCGCCAGCTGGTACTCGAAAAGCTGCTGGTTGAAGCCATTCTCAGGGGAGTAGCCACCCACCAGGAGCAGGGACAGGCCTCGGCGGGCAGTGAGGGTGTGGCCAGCGACAGCGGGCAGTTCCACAGTGTGAGGGGTCTGAGGGTCAGAGGGCATAGGTCATAGGAGGCCAGGAGTCAGGGGTCATCTTGAGGGTAGAAGAGACTCAGAACTCCCTACACTCTTCTTGAACCGCTAAGGGGACAGTGTGCTGCCTGGAGCTGGTCAGACCACAGGCCCTCCGACCAGCCCTGGTCCCAGCAGGCGTGCAGTAGGCCTCTTGCCATTTCCGCCTCTCAGTGTCACTTCTTCAGCTAGGAGCAGCCGTGGCCCCTTGGGAAGCCCCTGCTCTGGCCGCATCCCAGCCTGTTCGACCACGGCATCATATCCCCTTGGCCAGGGTGTGACCCAGGGTGGCCAATGAAATTCAATTCTGGGACTTCTGCTATGGCCCAGGAAGTAAGCCATGTCCTCTGGGGACAAAGCGACAGGACCTCCCTGGTGATCTTTGCCAGAGCCCGGTTATGGGGCCTAGGGGGTGGGGAGTTATGCTCACCTTCTCCTGCCGCCACTGCAGGGTAGTCAGGTTGAGGACCCAGAAGTCTCGGGCAACGCCCCCAGCTGTGAGCCCCCCGAGAAGGTACATGGCACCACGGCCAGAGGGCACATAGGCAGCTGCATGGAAGGAGCGGGGTGAGGGGCCTGGGCCCCCGTCCTCAGCTCCTGCCAGCATCTGGGTCCACCGCCACTCACTCACGGAGTACCTGGGACCAAGATGCAAAAAAGCAGCCTCACTGTCCAGTCATCCCAGCATCCCCTGAGTGACCCACACCCCCCACAGCGGGTACCCCAGCATCCTAGCATCCTCTGGGATGACTCTCCGAAGATAGTCACCTTACCATCCCCTGGGGTGGCACCACCCACTTAAATAAGTGTCCACCCATGAGGTGAGCCTCCAATGACAAGTGTCAGTGTCCTTTGGAGGTGTCCTTTTTCTGCACCCCCGAGAGGACTCTTGGGTGACAAATATCTCAGCATCCCCAGAGATGAACTTCTCTCATTCAAGTATCCCACCTCCCCATGGCCGTTCTCACCTGTATAGGTTTCCCAGCAGCCCTTGGGGAAGGCCCAGGCCCCCAAACATCCACAAGGTGGCATCGGGTCCCTCCACCATGGTATGCCCCAGGCGGTGCAGGAAGCGGCTAGCAGTGTCCTAAGGGTAGGAGTGGGGACATGAGGGGTCAGGCTAGGGTCATGACAAAGTGTCAGGCTGAGTACAAGGTCTGGGGGGTGGTCCCAGAAGTGGAGGAGGGAGAAGGGTTCAGGCTGTGGGGCACCTCCCCAGACACTGGGCTGCCACAACTCACAGCTGACAGGCGGCTGTCCATGAGGGTCTCCCAGACCAGCTGCCCACCGTCCAGCTTCGTGGCACAGTTGGGGCCCCCGAAGCCCTCGGCACAGATGCACACACCCAGGCTCTGGGGGACAGCAGGAGGATGCTCAGCAGGAGCCCTGAGCACCACCCCGTCCCACCTAGCTCACCCCGTCCCACCTGTACCTCGTTGCAGGTCCCTGCCCCGCTGTGGGCATTGCAGTTTTCAGGACATAGAGCCATGTGGCAGTGTGGGCCAGCCCAGCCCTGAGGACAGCGGCAGAGTCCAGCACCCATGGCCCCGTCCTGGGGCACACACTCCTGGGGAACAGGACAGCTCCCAGGGCCCCCTGACCCACAGCGGGCAGAGCCCACTGAAGCGTTGAAGCCCCAAGACGAGGAGCCGTTGGCCTCCCAGTGCAGCACAAGCAGCCCTGTTGGGAGAGAAGGCAGAAGCATGTAGCAGAGTCAAGTCCAGACACTACTCCACCCCCAGGTTTTGAGAAAAACCAGTGTCATTGGGCAGGGAAGCAAGGCTCCCGATCATCTATAATCACTGCACACCCTCTCCCTTGTCCAGCCCATCCAGTTCCGATGGGTTTTTCTTTTTCCCCAATGGTTTTGAAGCCTAAGTTTCTCTCATGTTCACTCACTGCTGGCCACTTCCTCCGCAGTCTAGCCTGGCCACCAGCACCATCCCTCACTGGTCTTCCAGGCTCCCGCACGCTCTGCCCTTTACAGCATCCCACGTGACCCTCCAAAAACGTGAATATGATCCTGTCACTCACAAGCTCCAAACTTTCCACCCCTTGTTACTGTTCTTCTGTAAAGCCAAGTCTCCTTAGAAAGAATTCCAGGATGGGAGGGTAGGAATTAATGATATGTAAAAAATGTCTCAATAAAGTTATATGAAAAAAAAAAGGGGGTCTCGCAAGCTTTCTGACCTCATCACCTCCCCTTCTCAGGCTCTCTGGCTCCAGCGCCAGGCCCCCTTCCTGCTTCTCAGGGCCTGAACACCTGCATATCCGCAGTCTGGAGGACTCCCCCTTGCCCGCACTGCCCCCAAGAGGCCTCAAGTGAAACTGCACCCCTGCACAGACGCCCTCTGGTACTACCCAGATAGGCCAGGCTCTCCCTTCCATTTCCTTTTATCCCTCACTATTCTAAGTATACTTTGTTCAATGTCGCACACCCTCACACACACACACATACTGAATCCATGAAGGCGGTGCCTGTGCTGCACCCCTAGCGTCTAGTGCAGGTCCAGCTCACCACAGGTGTTCAGTAAACACTTGGTGAGTGGAAGGGAACAAGGGCCCTTCGGTTCTATGCTCACTGCAAAGGCCCTGCAGGGGCAAACTACAGCCCTGCCTTGCTCCCCCAGCCTTGGAGCTGCAACTGCCATGGGCAACGAATTATTTCTAGTGCACCTCCATCAACATCAGCTGGGTTTCACAGCCCTGTGGATGAGTCCCGGTCATGGGGCTGTGCCTTGCTTTGCAGGAGGTGGAGCAACGCCTCTGGCATCCAACACGAAATGCCAGGAGCACCCCCAATCGTGACAGTCAGCCGAACACCTTGAGGACATAATCAGCCCTGGTAGAGAACCCCAGCCTGAGGAGACACTCAGGGGCCCTCACACCAGCCCTTCCGTGTATCCCAAAGACACGTCCCTCTCGGCCCTTCTCCCCAGAAGCAGCCCAGTAATATTCTATTTGCCTCTCAGCTGAAGAAACTGAGACCCAGAGGTGGCAAGGGATTACCTCACCCAGCAAGTCAGTGGCAGAGCTGGGCTGGGTCTTAAGCCCACCTTGGTCAGCAAGCTGCAGGGGAGCAAGGGATACACAGCCCGGGACAGAGGTCCCACCTCCCCAGTCCCCGTACCAGACAGGGCCTGCACAGTGAGGGGCCTGTCCCGCCGCTGGCCGCAGAAGGCAGCAATGAGGCTGCGGTCTGACTGCACCACACCGGTGTCCAGGAAGCGTGGGAAGCCATCAAAGGCCAGCACGTAGCTCAGCTGGAGAAGTGCAGAGCTCAGGGTTAGAGGATGCCGAGGATGACAAAGAGGGGCGCTCAGGGTCTGGGAGGAGGAGTTTAAGAGGCGAGGACAAGCTGAGACAGGGAATGGGCTGTTTGCACCTCCTGGGCAGACAGTCAAACAGTGGCCTGGAGGCCACCAGTCCCCCTCCTGTGCTGACAGCAGACGTGGCTAATCAATCAGGTACTCTCACCTGGAGCCTCTTTCCCAACACACAGCCCCTGGAATCCACTACCATTGGTCAGAGCCAGCACTCGGAATAAATGTTTACCATGCCTGGGCTGAGGAAGGGGAGTTTGAGGATCTGGGGACTGGAGACTTGGAGTCCAGGAAACAGGAGGTGACCTGGCAAATGGGAGGATCTGTGGTCTTAGAAATGAAGGGCTGGGGTCACAGGAACAGAGTTTGGGGTTTGAAGGATGAAAACATGGGAAGGTTGGGGTCAGGGTCAAAGGACTCAGACTGGGAGGGCAGGCACAGGTCTGAACCCTCGTGCCCTGGGAGCTCACCGTGCAGGGGGTGCTACTGTCAGGGGAGAAGGTGAGGGTGAGTGGCGGACACTGGGTCCCGGGAGCACAAGGCTGCAGTACCTCGGTGGCCGAGACCACCCACACACAATACGATAGGCCTGGCACGGCTCTCGCTGCCCCGCCACCTGGAGGCAGCAGCCCCCCAACACGGCGTGAGCCTAGTGCCACTGAGGACACGTTGGTGAGGAGAGCGCGACCCCCACACTCCCGGAAGCAGGAGCCACCGGCCCTGGGAGACAGAGGAAAGCCAGTATCAGACCAGTCCTGCCCCATCCCACGTCACCCGGACCCCCTACCCCACCTGTCTGGCCTCTGGCTCACCGGGGGTCCCCATAGTAGCCAGGGGAGCAGAGCTGGCAGTGGGCACCCTCAGTGTGGTCCTGGCAGAAGCAGAGCCCGCTGAGGTTGTCACAGTGGCCGCGGCGTGGGTCCCCGTGCTCATTGCACTGGCAGGGTCGGCAGCCGCCCGAGCCCGTGGCATTGCCAAAGCTGCCAGGCCGGCACCGCTCACAGTGTTCCCCCCAGGTCCAGTCTGTGGAAGCCCCGGCAGGCAGGATGCAGAGTCAGGGGTGAGGGCAGGAAGGGGCCTGCCCAACTGGCCCAGCTGATCCCTGACCTCACCTGGCTGCTTCAAAGGAGGGTAACCAGGGCCGACTTGGGAGACTAGCAAGGCCCAAGACGGAGGACTGAGTACAGGGCCAAAGAGGTGAGTACCACTGAAGCCTATCTGGGGTCAGGAGCACACGATGGGGCAGGGGGACCCAGAGCTGGGTGAGGGGACACTGAAGCCCATGCAGAGAAAAGGAAACTGGAACCCCGAGGAGACTCCCTCGAGGCCAGCCCAGGGGCTCTGGGAGGAGGGCCGCTCACCCTGGCACTCATCGCAGAAGCCAGGCCCCCGTTTGCGGCAGTGGCTGTGGAAGTTGCAGCCACAATCTCGGGAGCAGCGCGGAGCAGGGGGTCCCGGAGCAGGCGTGGGCGGGGGCAGGTCAGACGTCCAGCCCAGGTCACACACGCAGGTGAAGTCGGGCGGGCCGCTGCACACACCATGGCCGCAGTCCTCCAGGCACCTGAGGGGCCGTGGCCAGGGTGGGGGAAGGGCTGGGCAGGCCCAGACTCCCCAACACATCCCTGTCACCCCACTCCGCTCCATCATCTCCATGGCAACACCATCGCAAGCTACTGCCCACTGGTCCAGGACTACGTGGGTGGCCCTGTCTCCAAGGTAACCCCATCACACGTGGTAAGTTCTGTCTCTATAGTAACCACATATCACCACTAGTGATCTGTTCTCTATGAAAACCCCTTTTCAACTTGCTCCTCCTCCATCTCCATGGCAACTCTGAAGACTATAGCCCACAGTCTATGGTGACCCATCTCACAGTAACTGGCATTACGCTGGGGACCCTGTCACTGTAACGAGGACCTGGTTTGCAGGTAGAAACCTGCGGCTCACTGGGGGTGCTGGTCCATGGGAGGAATTCCCGCACCAAGATCACTTCCTCCCTCCATCTCCGCGCCCCAGCCCACGGCAACATCTCCATGGAAACCCAATCCCACTCACGTGCGGTTGCAGTACGTGATGCCATCTCCCTGGTAGCCCCGCTGGCAGTGGCATTCATAGCTGAGGGGTGTGTTCAAGCAGGTGGCCCGCAGGTGGCACTGTGCCAGGCCCAGGCGACACTCATCCACATCTGGACAGCGGGCATATGCCCAGCGGGCAGGGAGGGCCACGGACAGCCCCAGGCCCTCCCCCACCCACAAGGAGCAATTACCGCCCCCCAGGGGCCCGGAGAAGTCCCCCTGGAGGCACCTGGTGGTGGAGGGTGGGATTGAAGAAGGTGGTGGAGTGGGGAGAGATAACAAAGGAACAAGGACAGAAACAGTGATGGGGAGAGAGGAGGCCAATCAGAGAGAGAGAGAAATATGAACATGGGGAGAGAAACAGGAGGAGAAATGGAAGTGACAGAGAGAAACCAAGAGAAGTCAGACAAAAATGATGGTGAAAGACAGGAGAGAGACAGAAACAGGGATACAGTGACAGGGAGAGATGAGGGGACACAGAACCGGAAAGTCAAGAAGAAAGAAACGGAAAGAAAGATGAGAGAAAACAAGTCACGGGAACAGGGGAAGCGTGGACAGGGAGAAAAGAGAGAAATAAGGGAAAGGGGAAGGGGGAAACCAGAGACAATGGTCAGGAAAAGGCAGAGGGGCAGAGAAACAGAACGGCCATTAGAATTCGGGCCATGAGAGCTCCCCCTGTCCCCCCCTTCCACCGGCCCCCCCGCCAGGCCTCACCGTCCCAGTGTGGGGTTGTCCTCATTGCCGCACCAGCCACACTCATGGCTCTGCAGACACTCGTGGCAGGTCAGGAAGCGGTCACAGCTCCGGCACCGAGGCTCCGAGTGCACGCTGCAGGGCAACAGTGCCGGGGGCGGGGGGGGGTCAGAGTCCAGCCCCCCACCTGCCCCCACCCTCCCCTCTGTGAGCCCCGCCACCCTGCCATCACCCCGACCGCACCTGTCGTCCCAGCCTCGGCAGCCCCCGTAGGGGTATCGGGCCAGGTAGGCAGCAAACAGAAAGCAGGTGTGGGTGGACTGGCACCAGGCACACTGGCTTGAGTTGGCCAGGCAGTCCTCACAGGTCAGGCGCCTGGGGGCGAAGAGTAGGGTTGGGGTCACGCCATGGCTGGTCTGTACACCCCCCAACACCTGCTCCCTGGGCCAGAGGGGCTCACTGGCTGCAGAGCGGTGGACACTCCTCCGGGCTCTTCAGGGCCCCCCGGCCCCGGCCCCGCCGGCTGCACGCCGCGTCCCCTTTGCGGTTGGTGCTCTGATGCCACTCGCAGAAGGGGTCCTGGGGGTGCAGAAGGGCCCAGCTTAGTCTGGTCTCTTGGACTCCCAGTGCCCTGCCTCCCCCACCTGCTCCGCCCCTAAGACCACCCCTCTGAGCCCTCTCCCTCCCCAACTACCTGCCTCTCAAGACTCCCCTTCAACCAACGACACCCATGGCCTCTGCCTGCCCAGCACCCACTCCCTTTTTGGGCACTAGCACCCTTTATATGGTCAAGGTGGGGCTGGTTCAATTCTGGCCTCACTGGCTGGTTCTAGAGCTGGCACAAGACCCAACCAGAGAGAGTAAAATGCTCTCCTGGGACGTCTGTTGATCTGGAGGGTGAGTGGGGTGGGGACAGGAAGGTGCTTTCTCTCCACTTGTCTGAGCAGGGGAACGCAAGTCTGGAGCCTAGGGCTCCCTCGCTACCCCCAGGTGTTGACCCCCCAGGAAAGCACAGTGTGAACCGCTGGGTGTCGCAGGCCTAAAGACCTGCCCGAGCTGATAAATGGCCCCCTGGTGAAGAGGTGCCGAGTTGGGTTTTCCGGCCCCTATGACAGGGAGAGCCCTGAGTGCCAGCCCTCTCCTCCGCTCCCCGCTGGGCTCTTGCCTGCAGACCAAAGACGACAGCCCGAGCTCTCTCCCCTACCACCACCCATGGGGCCCCTCGTCTGCCCATGTCAGCCCTGTGGGGTCCTCCCTCCCCCATCCCTAGTCCCCTGCTTTGGCTGCCTCCAACTTGAAAGCGCCCCTCTGTGGCCCGGCAGGCACCTGGGTGCAGGCGTGGCAGTCGCGATGCTCCTCACAGAGGGGGCAGAGGGCAGGCACCAGCACCAGCAGAGACCCACCGGCCCCACTGTCCCCACAGTGGGCCCCACTCTGGCGCAGGTGGCAGGTGGCACTGGTCAAGCACCAGCCGCAGCCCTGGTCAGCCAGGCAGCCCAGGCAAGAGGAGTAGGAGGCGCAGGCGGCTGAGCGGTAGGGTTCCAGGAAGAAGAAGGAGATCTCCTGGGGGAGGGGCATGGGAGGTCAGGGGTCTGTGCCCCAACTTCGGAGTCAGGAGTAGAGGTTTGGGTCAGAGTTTGGAGCTAAAGACTTCAGTGTTTAGAGACAAAGCTGGGAACTCAGGAACGCACACGGTCAGGATTTAGGCCATCAGCAGACAAAGGGGGGACCAGGGTTTGAAACAATCTAGAGATCAAGGGTCAAAGTATGGAGGGCAGAATCGGGGCGGTGGGGTCAGGGCAGGGCAGGAGTTGGAGCATCAGATCAGGTCAGAGTCTGGGGGTCAGACAGTGGGGTGCGGAGGGCACAAGGCGAGTCTAGAGTTCAGAAGCCCAGGTCTGTGGCCAGGGGTTCAGAAAGCCCAGGGCATCTGAGGCCCGGGCCTGGGTACTCACGCTGCCGCCAGGCACGCCAGTCCGGTCCCACAGCAGCGTGAGCTCGCTGTGCCCAGGGCCCGCGGAGCCGTTGAGCTGGCCCCGGACCTCTACCGCATACTTGTGGCTGCGGCCCGGCAGCGGGAAGAGACGAGCAGACCCTGGGCGCTGCAGCCGCCTTGTCTCCTTCTCCTGCTGAGCCACCCAGCGCCCCACCTCCTCCTAGGGTAGGGGTGAGGACAGACAAGGGCCTCAGGACCTTCCACAGCCCCAGACCCCAGAAACCTCTGAGCACTGCAAACCCACCCAGCAGCCTCCTCCTCCTGGGAAGAAAGACACGGTTCCTGAGCCTCTGAGAACCTCCAAGTGCCCCCAATGCCACCAGTGACCCTTCTCCTCCTCAGGGGAATCTGACTTGCTAAGACAGACCTTGCCTGCCTTCTTTAAACGCCCCCCCAAAGTGTGTCCACAGAACACCCCAGGGCCCTCCCTCCACTACGGACACATCCCCTGGCTCCGATGTCTCCCCATCCCCCTGCACCACACGCCCCTGCCCCGGGACCGACCATGAGCAGCCCTCCGCGCGCCCCAGGCACCCTCACCATGTTCTCCGTGTCAGGGCCACGGGCCATCTGGGCCAGGACGTGCAGGCGCTGGGCTCGGGCCCACACAGCCACGTCCTCGGCCCCCGGCCCGCCAGGACCTCCCGGAAGCAGTGGGTGGATGAAGCCACGGTAGACCAGGGACACGTCGGTCTCTGGACTTGGTGTCAGGGTGATGGTCGTGCTGCGGACGATCAAGACCTGTGCGGGCCAGGGGCAGGGTGCATGAGAGCTCGCTGCCTGACCTGCAGTCCCCACCCCTCAGGCCACAGCAGAGCCAGAAATGACCAGGCGGCCAGGTGGCTCCACCTCCTTCCTATTTCACAGAATGAGACTGAGGCCGGGGGAGGGGGCTGTTTGCCCGGGGTCACTCTGGGAGAAGAGTCAGGGCACCAACTCGGAAAGCAAACAACAGGGTCCCGGTCTGGGGCCCTGCTCATCGCCACCCCTCATGAAACATCAGGATCCTCTTCCCAAACAGCCCACCTTTCCACCTAGGCCCTCAGGAGTCCGGATCAAAAAATGAGACAGTACCACTTCACTGCGGGGGTTTGGGAAACTTCCAGGTTAGCGAACACATCCACGTGCCGGAAGGGGGTTGCACCCCCACCCCACGGGGACAGAAGCCCCTGTGCTCAGAGCCCTCTGGACCACACCCTATGTCCCGTATTCTCCGTTACACAGCAACCAAATACGTAAGGTTTTTTTTTTAAGAGATTCCAGATACATCATTCAGAGTGATGGACATATGACGTGATTTATTGCTTGTACATGTTTTTGTAATTGCAGATGAATGGAATGACCCAGGGTTCATCGTGGGAGACTGTTTAAATAAACGGCCAGGATGTGTTAAGAAGAAAAGGAAGTAGGCCCTGGCTTGTGTGCTCAGTGGATTGAGCGTGGGCTGTGAACCAAACGGTCGCAGGTTTGATTCCCAGTCAGGGTACATGCCTGGGTTACAGGCCCAGTCCCCAGTGGGGGCCATGTGAGAGGCAACCACCCATTGATGTTTCTCTCTGTCTCTTTCTCCTTCCCTTCTCTAAAAATAAATAAATAAAATCTTTTAAAAAAGAAAAAAAATAAATACTAAAAAAAAGAAAAGAAAGTAGTAATACAGTGTGGGTAGTATACTACATTTTGTGCAAGAAAGAAAAATGATTAAAAGTCACATTTACTTGTATTGGAATAAATAGACTCTGGGAGGAGATAAAAGAAATCCAAACAGGTCTGGGGGGAAGGAGGGTGGCCTTGAGTGGGGGGTATGGGAGCCCTCTTCCCACAGAGGAGGTAGGGATGGGGTAGATGGGAGAGAGGAGAGTGAATGTTCACAGCAGCACCATTGGCAACAGCAAACACGTGTAAACAACCCACGTGCTCATCGGCTGATGCGTGGGCGTGGCATGGCGTGCAATAGCGGGCCGCTCAGCCCTGGAAAGGAATGACATTCCGACGCATCCAACACATGGATGAGCCTCAAAACCACCACGCTCCGGGAAAGAAGCCAGGCACAAAAGGCCCCGTATTGTATGATTCCCTTTATCAGAGACAGAAAACAGACGAGTGGTTGCCAGGCGCCAGGAGAGAGGGGACTGAAAGGATTACTTAAGGGTAACTTCTGAGGTGACAAAAATGTTTGGACCCTGGCTCACAGGTGGCAAACACAAGACCCGGCCCTCTACCTTGTTTTATCTGGCCTGGCACCTTGTTTCTACCTGGTGGCAGCACCGAGATCTCGCTTAACTGTTAAGGAGCAGTTACATTTATACATCCCTAAAGTTACATTCAGCCCTTTGAAGGCAACCGCAAGGCCCATGTGGCCCCCAGTGAAAATGAGCCTGACGCCCCTGCCCTAGACAGTGGTGAGAGCTGCACAGCATCGTGAATGTTCTAAATGTCACTAATGGTAAATTTCATGTTATGCGTATTTTACCATCATTTTTAAAAATGTTTTTAGCTCAATAAGGAAAGTCAAACCCTTGAATGTAAAGACCTACGGGGTAAACACGAGAGGGATAAAGATCCATTTGGAAAACAGTAACCCTAGGACCAGCCCCTCAACACGCACACGGGGCCCTGCCCCCAGCGCCCCACCTTGTCGGGCTGGGAGGCGTTGGGCGGCTGCTGGAAGGTGAGCAGGTGCAGGCCAGGCAGGAAGCTCTGGGTGACGCAGGCCTCCAGGGATGTGACGAAGACGGGTGTGGGCCCCCACCAGCCCACGGTGCCCGAGATCTGCTCTCCTCGGCAGCGGGCCTGCTCTGTGAGGACAGGAGAGCGGGGGTGGGGTCAGCACGGGGTGCAGCGCCGTCCCCTCCCACACTGCCACTGGTCACTCACCGGGCCGAGGGAGGCAGCTCTCGTTGTGCACGCACCAGCCCAGGGCGCCGGGCCCCCGGGGAGGGGCTGCCGGGCTGCTGAAGGCCAGGCAGGCCTGACAGTCGGCCAAGAGGCGCCCCAGGCCCAGGCAGCTGGCGGCTGGACACTGCAGGGAAGGAAGGGAACAGGGGTCAATGTGCACTGGGGCTTAAGGGATCTGGGAAGGGCTGCGAATTCAGGAGTTTAGGGGTAGAAGGGGTCAGGAAATTGGAGAAGAGCATTGAAAGCCAATTTGAATGAGGAAAGATCAAAAGACAGGGCCTGGGGATGTGGGTACGGATGAGCTGAAAAGGGTCTGGGAGAGGGTCAAAGTTCAGGAATCAGGGATGCTGATCTTGGATGTGGAAACAAGTCTCCCCGGTGTGCAGGGAAGTCCTTCTCCACTTGGTTGCAGCAGAGGGAGACACTGAGGGCTGGTCTCTGTGCTAGGGGACAGGGCCAGGACAGTCACTCACAGCCCCCGAGGGGGTACCAGGAGGCAGTGCAGCTTGGCAGGCCCCCTGACACCAACTGCATTCAGGGTCTCGAGAGCAGACACTGTGGTCCGTGTACATGGAACAGTAGTCCAAGTGGTACTGCAGAGAGATGGGGTGGACGTGGGGGCTCCTCAGACAGGGGCCTGCTTCCCATATTCCCACTCGTATTGATCATCCCAGGGAACCCCGACTGCTCAGCACCCCAAGGACCCCATCTAATCCTCTTCCAGTGCCAGGGACCACTGCTCCTCTGCCCTCCACCCCAGGGACCTCCATTCCTCCTCCCCTGAACCTGGGAACCAACATCTCTCCTCTCAAGGCCCTAGGGACCCCCACTGCTTATCCCAAGAACCCCCAAATTCCTCCCGCATCTGTGGGAACCATGCCACCCTCTCCCTGTCACCTCAATACTCACATCCGGGGCCGGAGCCTGGAACACAAAGGGAGGCACCTTGTAGGCCATCAAATCCCCACGGGGCCGGCCACTGTACCCACCAGCCACCAACAGGACACTGCCACCAAGCACAGCTGCCACATGTGAGTACCGACCACTCGGAGGTGCTGCTCGGCCTAGAAGAATACAGACCCCTAGGACACAGGACCCCCAAACCCCCCACCACCTTCATGGCTCCCCCACCAAGACGACCACCCCTGGCCCGCCTAAGCCTCAGCCCAGACTCCTCGCTCCTGCTTAAACCCGCCTGCCCACGGAAACCCTCCCAGCTGGCCCGGCTCTGCACCAGCTTCAGTCCTTTGTGGGGCTCCCATACCCCCAGCCAAGTTCCCTTTCAGACAGAGCGTGATCTTTGCTTCAGAAAAACTTGGGTTCAAATCCTGGGTTTAACATTTACTGGGGTTCCAATCATGGAATGACCACTAACTAGCTGTGTAGCCTTGGGCAAGAGATCCCACGTCTCTGAGTCAGGGTCCCTCCTCCACGAATGGAACCGTCGCTGGCCCTTGGGGTGCTGCATGGCTCTCACCAGTTTCTGTTTGCCCGGCCTTAGCCTCCCTTCTGGCAACAGCCTCTGGTTTTCCCCTGGAAAACCACCTCCTCCCTCTCCCAGGCCACGTGGCGCAAGCCTGTCAGCGTCAGTGACTAGTTCAGGGTATAACACAAGTCCTGCAGTCCTCAGGAAAAAGAACACTCTCTCCCCTCTGGGCATTTGAAAGGGTAGAATATCCCCCCAGACCTGCTGGTGACCACCCACAAAAGGCAAGCCTGCCAGAGACTGAAGTAAACCCAGCCGAGAATTGGAGAGAGAAACGGCCAACACCATCACGTGAGCACCTGGATCCAGCCCAGCCGGAACTCACTCAAATCAGCCAAGAAATTCTCCCTTTTGCTTAAGCTAGTTGGGTTGGATTTCTGTCACTTAAAACCAAGAGTTCTGCCCTGGCTGGTGTGGTTCAGTGGACTGAGCACCAGCCTGCGAACCAAAACATTATAGCTTTGACTCCCTGTCAGGACTGAAGCCTGGGTTGCGGGCCAGGTCCCCAGCTGGGGGCACACGAAAAGCAACCGACTGATGTATCTCACACACTGTTGTTTCTCTCCCTCCATGCTTCTCTCCCTCTTTGCCTCCCTCCCTTCCCCTTTCTCTAAGAATGAGTGAATAAAATAAAAAACAAGAGTCCTGACCAGCAGGAAAGTGGTCAGTGATTGGCAACTCCCCCACCCGCTCACTGAACCTGACGGCTCCGTCGGCACAGGGGACTCGGCCCAGGGAGCCACAGACCACAGAGGCCGAAGGGGCCTCCAGAAACCTCACGCTCCTGCCTGCCCGGCAAAGGGTCCTCAACGAGGGACAGGGACAGGCAGAGGAGTCCTGGACTGGAGAGCTCGACGGTCAGGCCCAGGTTTTATTCCTGATGGCAGCACAAGATGCCGTGGGGACCCTTCCTCTTAAGCGCACACCCCCTCCTTATGCTTGCCATCTGTCCTTGCTCTTCTGCTCAGTGGGGTGGGGAGAACAGGGAGGCCTCTGGGAAGCCCACAGTCCCCTGAACGACATGCCCACGTTGTGTATACAGATGTTTTTCTGAGGGAGGGGCCTGTGGCTTTCTTCTGATGCCTAAAGCAGCCTCCAACCTGAGGAGCTGGAAAGGTTCCCCACACCCGCTCCGGCCGGGCTCTGCGCTGTTAGACAGACGCCGTGCGGGGCCCTTCGCCAGGCTGTCCTCGGTCTTCAAGCACGATCCCAGTTCATTCTCACAGCAGCCCAGTGGCTGAAGTGTGACTATGATCCCCCTTTTATAGACGGGGAAGTCGAGGCATAGAAATTAAATGATGGCTTTTGCATAGATGGTTCTTTGGAGCCAGCCATCCTGGTTTTGCCACTTGCCCACACGGTGTGACCTTGAAAAAGTCACCTCTTCACGGGCATTTCCCTGGGGCAGCTAGAAATTGGCGAACCTGAATTGGAGCCGAGATCCGATGCTGTTGTAACTATCTCCCATCTCCACAGCAACAACGCCCTAGTCCCGGGTGCAGCACAGGCTTGCCCCCTGAGATGGCTCCAATAGGAGGGCTGGCTCACCCTGACAAGGACTAAGGTGGCTCCAGATTCACTGTGGGGCGGGGGTCTGGGGGGGAGTATGACCGTCAGGATTCCCTCAGGGAGACAGAGGGGCCACTCACCCTCAGGGGTTCCTGGAGGGGCGAGCTCAGCCCCCGACACCCACTGATGGCAGCCCAGGTGGTAGAAGAATATGCCGTCCTCATAGCACTTTTCCTCCTGGTAATGGGTGTGCACGTTCCCCCCTGGGAAAGGAGGAGAGGGGCACAGCTGGCAAGCCTGGGGGAGGTGAGGCCACCCACACAAGGAGCCTCCGCTCAGGGTTGGCTTGGGCCCCTGGCAGGCAGGCCGGCAGGCCAGCAGGGAGCCTCCTCACCATAGACCACCATGTAGTTGCCCAGGACACTGGCCGTGTGGAAGGCCCGCTCCCGCGGGCCCTGAAGCCCGTCCCGGGCCTTCAGGGTTGTCCACACGCACTGATCCACGTGGAAGAGCTCAGTGGAGTTCACCCGCACGGAGAACCTATGGGGGAAGGCAGAGGAAGGGCTCAGGGCAGGAGGGGCCTCTGGCTGTTACGTGTTGTGTGCTCACTCAGGGTCGAGACCAGCTGTGACAGGGTTTATGTCCCCTCAGAACTAGAAGCTCCTGTGGCAGGGCCTAGGTTGGGCTCCTGTCTGGGTTCCCTGCATAACCCAGCCAGGGCTGGGCAGCAAGCAGGGGCTGGTGGAATGCACAGACAGTGGTAGTGCATAGGGCAGCAAGGGACCGAGACATCAAGTGGGGGAATGAGCGCGTGACTAAAAAAGAGAGGGGCAGAATGAAGGGAGGAGTGACTGAAGGACCACGGGAGTCCATCAGCAGGCAGAGACCACCAACGACTAACGGCGCAGGGGCTAGGCCAGGCCTGGCCCTGCAGAGCAGAGGGTGTGGGGCCGGTGGGTCACTCACCGGGCAGTGGAGGGCCGGTGTCCACCATGAACCAGCAGGGCTCGAGACGGGGCATGGAACACCATGGAGTGGCCCGTGGCAGCAGGGGGTCGTCCACCTGCTGGAATCACCTGCTCCCAATAGCCCTCACTGGTGCTGCCAAGGTGGAAACGGAAGAGGCCGGAGGAGAAGAGGTCGTGCTGGGTGCGGCCACCAGACACATAAAGCCAGATGTCGTCCACCAAGGCGGCTGCGTGACCTGCCAGGCCTGGCGGCCCCAAGGAGCTAGAAGCAGGTGGTGCCAGTTGCTCCCAGCGGCCCCCGCCCAGCGGGCTAAAGGCCCACACGTCGCTAGTGAGGGAGCCATCGGCCAGCTCACCACCCATCAACACCAGGGAGCCGGCCCAGGCCACGGCCACGTGGGAGTGACGGGCAGCCTGTGAGGAAGAGACCAGGAGACAGAGATGGAGAGGGAAACAGACGGTGACACACAGAATGACAGAGAGGGCCAGACACAGACAGAGACAGATAGAAACACAGAAAGGAAGACAGACAGTGAGACAAACAGAGACATGCACAGAGAGAAGAGAGACAGACCCCGAAAGATAGACACACGCGAGTAAGAGCAGAGAGAAGACAGAGAAGCACAGGAAGGAGGGTGGAGTCAGGGACACAGAAGCAGAAGGAGAAGTGACAGAGGAAAACGGAGAGAAATAGAGATACAATCCAGACAGAAGGAGACACAGGATCCAAGAGTCAGAGATGAAAACAGAGAGATGGACCGAGAGAGAGGCGAGAGACACACAGAAAGATAAGTTGCTGAAAGGGATATAAAGGAAGACAAAAGAAAATCTGAGCCCCGGCTGGTGTGGCTCAGTGGATTGAGCACTGGCCTGCAAACCAAAGGGTCACCAGTTTGATTCCCAGTCAGGGCACATGCCTGGGTTTCGGGCCAGGTCCCCAGTAGGGGCCGTGCAAGAGGCTACCACACACTGATGTTTCTCTCCCTCTCTTTCTCCCTCCCTCCCCTCTCTCTAAAAATAAATAAACAAATAAATAAATAAATAAAATCTTTTAAAAAAGAAAAGAAAATCTGAGATAGCAGAAATGAAGGGCTAGGTATTCCTCTATCAAGCTGCAGGCTGGGACGACTGTGGGGAAAAAGAGCAGCTCTGAGGGGCCCTTGCTGGGACCGACAGAGTGGGCAGGTGCCTCCAGGCAGGGCAGAGGCGGGGTCCTTACTGGAGCAGGACTCAGGTCCCAGCGCTCCCAGGTGTTGGCAGAGAAGTTATACAGCACGAGGTCACCCAAAGCACTGTTGAGGTCCTGGCCTGTGGAAGGTGGGTGGTCTTGAGCCCTGGCCACAGGCTGCCAGGCCTCCAGACTCCAGACGCACACTGCATCTGCTTACCTCCAAAAACAGCCAACAGTCCTGGTGGGGACAGGAAGGCGCCAGCAGCCCCGACACGGGCAGAGAAGGCAGGGTCCCCGGCACTCACGTTGTGCCACCAGCCAGCCCCCTGGTTCTCCCACAGGTGCAGGTCACAGGCACGTCCCAAGAAGCCAGGTTCACATCGGCATGGTCCTAGGGGCTGGGGACACCCGCAGGGGACAGAGCCAGGGAAAGAGACAGGGGGAAGAGAGACAGATCCAGAGTGAGACACACAGGGCGGAAAGGGAGGAGAGAGAGAGGGACAGGAAAGGAGAGAATGGAAAAAAATAGGGAGAGACAGAGAGGCAAAAGGAGAGAGACGAAACAGGAAGGGGACAAACCGACAGACAGAGGGAGAAAGAGATACAGAAACGCGAGCAGAGGGGGCAGAGAGGTGGTGGAGGCCAGCAGACAGACCAAGAAGGCCCAGAGAGAAAAATGAGAACAGAAAACAGATCGGCAAAGACGCTGAGGTCCATGACGGGGAGGCCCACGTCAGCCTGAGCTGGAAGAGCTCAGACCTGGGGAAGTCAAGGCAGGGAGGGCTCTAGGTGTGATCCAGTCCCAAAGAGGGACACGCATGCCTTAGGGCCAAAGACAGTGGCTGAAAGTCAAAGCCACGCTCAGGGCCCAAGGCCAGACAGAGTAGCTGGGTGAGTGAGTGGAGTCAGGCCTGGCAAGAGGAAGCAGTGGGTTCACAGGTGAGCGGTGCCTTGCAGATGAGAACAGCAGTGGACTCAGGCAGAGGAGCGGGGGCTGCTGTTGGGGGGAGGTGGCATCTGGAATGTGAGGGCAGGACTGTGGATGAGAGCAGGGGTGCTGGCAGGGGAGTGGGGGTGGGGGGCATTGTCATGACAGGGGCGGGAGTTAGATCCAGAAGATGGGAGCAGCAAGTGTGGTGGACACAGGTCAGTGGACACAGGTCAGGGCCCCAGGGGGACGCAGCTGGGGGCGGGCTCACCGAGGCGCAGGTGCCATGGCTGCCACAGTAGGCTGAGCACTCCTGCAGGCCACAGTCAGGGCCCCCCCAGCCTGGCTCGCAGGCACACACCCCAGGGGGCCGGCACTGCCCTCGGCTGCGGCAGCCTCCCGGGCACAGGGAGAAGCGGAAGGAGGCATTGAAGCCCAGCAGGTTGTAGTTGGCGTCACTGAAGAGGTGCAGCAGCATCTGTCGGCACAGGTGGGCAGGATTCAGGGACCCGACCGGGAGGTGGTCCGCTCCTGTCCCATCCCCACCACCTTTCTTTGTCTTTCTCCACCCTTCTCTGTCCCTGTGTCCTTCTGTCTGATGCCATGTCCCTCCTGCTGTCTCTCTCTCCCTCCCTGGGTGCATCTACTTCCTTGTCCCACACTGCACAGAGATCCTCCAGCCACAGCCCACAGCCCAGCCCCACCCACCTTGCCCGAGGAAGCCTCAATGGGTGGGGGCCGGGTGCTCCCACTCAGACTGGCAAGCAGGGGCCCTCGGGGGGAGTCGCCGTCATACACGAACAGGTAGTCGTACGTGCACTCCGTGTCAAGGAACAGGAAGTCCAGGAGGATCCGGTGCTGGGGGCTCGGTGCTGGGTGGTGAAAACAGAGGGGCCCAGTTCCAATGTGGACCCTCCCCTCACACCTCCATGCAGACCACCACAAACACCAAAGCCTGCTCTGCATAATGAGGAAGCCCAAAGATGAGGACGATCTGGGCCCTGCCTTGGAGGGGCTTCTGGTCTCATAGCCCAGGGGGGTCAGGGCTCAGGCAAGGAATTAGAGTATCAGCCCTGAAAAGGGCTCCTGATATCAGGCTGAACACCCCCCACTGTTCGGATGGGAAAATGGTAATGCTGAGAGAGGAAGCCCATCCCAGTGATCACAGAGAGCCGTTCCATTTACTCCGGAGCTTCAGACACACCCAGGCCTGGGGGTTAGGGCCCGGGCCCAGGCAGAGAAGCATACTCCCAGATGGAAAGGGGCCTTTCTTCTCCCTGGATGAAAGCCGAACTTCAGAGCACCGCAGCTCCTGTCCGCCCCGCCCGGGGTCTCGCCTCTGTTCATTGTGGTACCTGAGGGCACAGACTCTGCAGCCAGACTGCCTGGGCTCGGATCTTAGTGCTGCCACTTACTAGCCACCGGCTGTGTAACCTAGAGCAAGTCGCCTAACCTCTCCGAATCTGTTTCTTCTTCTTAAGTGAGGATATAACGGCACTGGGGTGGAGTCACACTTCTAGGCCACTCCTCCCATTGAGAGGTGAGGGCTAGTGCCGCGTCCCTTATAGCTGGGAAGAGCCACAGAGACTGGCTTGACCAATGCACAGCAGCAGAAGTGGCATTCTGGGACTTCCGAGGCTAGATCAGAGGAAGCTTTGCAGCTTTTACCCGGGCCACATAGAATTCCCCTTCTCAGAACACAGCTGTCATGCGATGAAAAGCCAAAGCCACATGAAGGGGCCACATGTGGGCATCCCAGCTGACAGGCTCAGCTGAGCTTCCAGCTGACAGCTAGCATCATCTGCCAGCCCGGAGCGAGAGCCTCCTTGGACGTCCAGCCCAGGTGAGTGAGGGTGCGGATGCCCACAGCCCCAGCTGGCACATGAGTATGCCTGCGTCAGAGGTGATAATGCACGTAAAGTACTTAATGGGGCCTAGCACTTCCTAAGTGCCACTATTCCTAGCACCATCACTATTCTTGCTCTCTGCCAGGTCCTGGTTCCAGAAGGTTCTCTCATCCCCCATCTCACACGAAGGGCTCAGGGAAGTCTTCTGGGCTAGTGAAACTGGGCCTGAGTCGCACCTCTGCTCCTGACCTGCTGGGAGACCCTGGACCAGCCGTTCCCTCATACCCCTGAGTCGACACATCTGCACCTGCTCACGTGGGATCTCAGGCCACTGTCGTGGGCTCCCTGAGCCTCCATTTCCTCCACGCAGAGTGGGGACGAATCTTCACATCCACGAGGTTGCTGTGGAGCTCTCAGATGGCGGCTCTAGCGTGCCAGCCCAGGCCGTGCCAGGACCACTGACCTCCTTCCTGGCCTCCCAGCCTCCATCCTGACCTGACAAGGGTCCCGGAGTGATCTTTCTGACCTGACATCTGGCCCTGGCCCTCCCCTGCTCAAAAGCCCTCATGGCTCCCACCAGCCCCTGGAGAAAGCCTAGCTCTCTACCCTGTCTCACATCACCCCACTACTCACAGCTCTACCAGCAGCTGGGCCTTTGCACATGCTTCTCCCTCTGTCTGGAGCACATTCTTCCTTCCTGCTAGCAAGCCTCCCCATCTCCTCCAGGGAGCTTTCCCTGATACCCCCTGGCTGGGTTAGGTACCCCTCTTGGGGGTCCTCACCTTCCATTATAACCTCCATTCTTCAGGACCACCTGTGTCCAGGTCTGTTTTCCCTGAAACCTAGGAGGCTCACAGGGCAGGGCCTGGGCCTAACTTATCTGGGGTCCCTCCCCAACATTGCTCAGCACAGAGCCCGGCACTGAGCAAGGGCTCAGGAAATTCTAGATGAAGGAAAGAGGAAACCCACAAAAGCCAGAATGCTGAAGTTGGCAGCTCTCCCTCAGAGTCCTAGAGAACATCACGGCAGACCCCAGCCGTGGTCCGGAGAATGCGGAAGAACCATTCAGCCAGACCAGACAAGAACTCCCAGCCTTACCAGCTTCAACCACACTCTAAAGCTTAAAACAAGTATATCTTCGTTAAGTGCCAGCCAAAGACAGGCTCGCCATCTGCTTTCCCCAAGTTCCTCCCTAAGTTCAAGGTCTCCTTTCTCCTAACTCAACATGGGTGCAATGCCCATGCCATCCTGAACAGAGATCCAACCACAAAACCCCTGCTTTT
This sequence comes from Micronycteris hirsuta, assembly GCA_004026765.1. Taxonomy (NCBI): domain Eukaryota; kingdom Metazoa; phylum Chordata; class Mammalia; order Chiroptera; family Phyllostomidae; genus Micronycteris; species Micronycteris hirsuta. The sequence continues at coordinate 46,490 of PVJI01007130.1, forward strand.
CAAAAGCAAGAGCCTCTTATTCATGAAGATGTTATGAGGACGAGGTACAACACAGTGTGAACATGGTACAAAATTATGTGATGTGGTGGTTTCTTTCTTCAATAAATAGGGGAACCTGTTGATTCTTAGAGGTGCAAGGCATTGGGAAGAATGGGAGATCAAGGGGGATCTGGAAGTCTCCCAGACTCTTCCCTACCCCAACATCCAGCCCGTTGGTCCCGAGTCTCACTAGTGAAACTTCACAAACATCTCCCAGTGCTCTCTGCGCCTCCACCTCCTTCGTTCCTACCCCAGTCAGAACTCACCCCGTCCCGTGAGACTGGCACACCAGGTCCCCAACCCCGCCCCCATCCAGCCTGAGAGTGAAGCCCCACCCCTGCTCAAAATCCCTTGTGGCTCCTCTTCAATGCCAAGAGCAAAGCCAAGCTGCTCAGCGGGACACTCAAGGCCCTCCTTGCCCCTGCCTCTGGTGCCCTCCTCACCTCCTGGCCAACAGGCCAGACAAACCCATAAACCTTTTCCGAGACACGTGGAGGCTGCTCCCTTGTCTCACTCAGTAGACTCCTAAGCTTGTTTCAGAGCCCTGCTCCAGGGGCTGCTCCTCTGCGACCCTCAGCAGTGCCTCTCACGCCCCCGCAGGTTCCTCGCCCTGACCCTGGACCTCTTTCTGTTTCAGACCTGGGCACTCTGTGTCCCCACCCAGGCTGGGGCTCTCCGGGGCCGGAGGATGGGTTCTACCCCCAGCACATACACATACCTCCCATTCTGTTCTCACCCCCAGACAGAAATGGCCCCCGAGCTAGGGACAGACACACATGCCAAGAAACAGGCTTCATCCATACCCCACACAAAGGCCATAAATAAATAACACATAAAACATAAATGAGATCCTGTCCTTCCCCTGTTCAAAACCTCTGCATAGCTCCAGTGCCCCAGGGTAAAGGCCAAGCTCCGCAGCCCACAAAGGGAGGCCCCGCGTGATCCAGGCCATTGAACCCCTGGCCTTTGCCCAGGACGTCCTCTGGGGGACCGCAACCTCCCCTTGGTGGCCAGCTCCTACGTCCCCCCCAACAGGAGGCCTTCCTGGACTTTTCTGGCCTCTGACTGCCTTTGAATTTCTCTTCTACCTCCCTACCGCCCCCGGGACAGTCCTACACCCTCTGCCTCCCCTCAACCTTCCAGCTTCTGCCTCATGATTTGTCTTCTTGTATTTGTGTTCTAGCGCACTGCATTTCTACTTCCTCCAAAGCACCATCCCCTCCTGCATCCAGGCCTTTGTACAGGCTGTTCTCCCTGCGCGGAATGCCCTTTTGCTCCCTACACATGCCTCTGGTCTCAGATATCATTCAAGCCAAGTCAGATGTTTTCTCTGGGCTCTTCACTCCTTGGGGGTGAATTTGTCTCCCCCACCGGACTGGGAGCCCATGAGGGTAAGACTGGGGCCCTTGCAGAGCTCCCTCTTCCTGGACTGCTCTTCCTCCTCCTCCTGGCTGATTCCTGTTGGTCCTTTACACCTCAGCTCAGACATCTGCTCCTCCAGGAGGCCCTCTCTGCTCTCCCTGGTCCCCAGGTCAGGCACCTCCTCTGGGATCCGCTACACCTGTGGGGTTTCTCCATCACGGTTCCAACCACTCTAGACTGTCACTATCTATTAATGTTTGTCTCCCCCACTGGCTCCCAAGCCTCAAGCCAACAGGGACTGCTGGGGCTGCCTTGGTCTCTGCTATGCCCCAGCACCAAACACAGTATGTAGCACATGAACGATTGAAAAAATGCTTTCATTGAAGTGCTTTAAAAATAACAGCAGTAATAACCCTAATACCATTTACTGAGCACTTACTATTTGCCAGGCATATTAAACACCTGTTCTTATGCCCTAGTCGGTGTAGTTCAGTTGGTTGGGCATCTTACTGCAAAGCGAAAGGTTGCTGGTTCAGTTCCCAGTCAGGGCACACGCCTGGGTTGCAGATTCCGCCTCTGGTCATTCGAGAGGCAATCGATTGATGTTTCTCTCTTGCATCAATGTTCCTCTCCCTCTCTTTTACTCTCCCTTATAAAATCTTTTAAAAATTAACAATTCTCGCCCTGGCTGGTGTAGCTCAGTGGATTGAGCGCGGGCTGGAAACCAAGCGGTCCCGGTTCGATTCCCAGTCAGGGCACATGCCTGGGTTGCGGGCCAGGTCCCCGTGAGGGCCATGTGAGAGGCAACCATACATTGCTGTTTCTCTCCCTCTCTTTCTCCCTCCCTTCCCCTCTCTCTAAAAATAAATAAATCTAAAAAAAAATCTCATTTCATTCCAACAACCCTATGAGGTCAGTACTATTTTTTTTTTGTATATATTTTTTTTAATTTTCACTCTTGGACACTTTTTCATTGCTTTTAGAAACAGGGGAAGGGACAGAGGAAGGGAGATAGAGAAACATCTGTGAGAGAGAGAAGCATCAATTGGTTTGCCTCCTGTAGAAGCCTGGACTGGGGATCATGGGTGCCCGGAAGGAGGATCAAACCTGCAACCTAGATATATACCCTGACCAGGAATCGAACCCACAACCTTTCAGGTATGGGGCCTATACTCTAACCAACTGGGCCACACTGGCCAGGGTTTTACTGTACTTTTTCCATTATCACTTATCCTCCCTCTACCCTCTTCTACAGTGAGTACTACTATTGTCCCCACTTGAGGGGAGGGGAAACTGAACCTCAGAAAAAGGAAGCCACCTTCCCAAATTCACAAAGCTGGTAAGAAGTGGAAACCAAATTTAAAGCAAGGCAATTGGGCTCACAGCCTGAGGTTTCTAACAACTACTCAGAATACCCCTCACTGATGCTCCTAACTTGTACTGAGTGTGGGGGCAACTCCCCCACCAGACTTCAAGGCCTTGCAGGGCACGGACCAAGTGGGCTGCTTTTCAGAGCAAAGGGCCTGCACCAGAACTGGGCTCTGGGAATGTGGTGAATGGATGAACGACTGCACAAATGAATGAATTAGCAAATGACAGGGTGTGTGACCCACACTGCCCTACTCACCCTCGATGAGCCACTCGCAATTGCCATTGACGCTGTAGTTGCCCGCACCATCCGTCACGAAGCCTGGGGCCTCCCGCAGCACTTGCCGCTGCCCCTTGCAGTCCCCGGCCCGGGCCCCAGGAGACAGTGGCCCCAGCACGACCAAAGACATGGCCAGCGCGGCGGCCAGAGCCCGACCTGGAGCCATCGCTGCCTCCGGCACTGAGCCTTACAGACGGCGCGGATCCTCCACCGGTGTGAGGCCGTGAATGAGACCTCTATGGACGGGACATAGCCTTGTAGACCAGGGAGGTCTAGGAGTCGCAGTCCCCGCTAAGGGAACCGCCGCTGTCGACTGGCTCTGGAAGTCGAAGGGTGGGCCCTAGGGACCCATGATAGGCCCTGAAAATGGGGTCACTATAGGCGGGGCCAAGCCCTAGGGACCATGGGAGTCCCTTATAGACGCAAGCCCCCATAGGCTGGCTGACCCCATAAACGGTGTCCAGCAACTACAGACGCTGACCGCTGCAGGCCGAAACGGACTTTAGAGATGGGTGGGTCCCCAGGGGGCAAAGGGTCCTGCAGCCGGGCGAGCACCTCCATAGAGGATGGAGGCCCGACTGGGCCAGGCCGGAATGGTCCAGGAGGGACTCCAGCCGGGGGCGGAGTCCGTTCTCAGGGACTTGGGTCTGGACCGCAAAGTCTCACTCCCTCGCTCACCCACCCGCGACAACCTCCAGAGCCGGATAGGCCAGATCACAGAGTCAAGGGGACGCTCGGGCCAGAGCGGTCCCAGGAAGACTGCTGGGTGGGCGAGGGGGCGGGGCCGGGGGAGCCGCTGTGGGAGAACTAGGGCCGGGTGAGGAGGCGAGAAGTAGCGGACCAGCAGGTCAGAGCGGCCCTGGGAGGACTGCGGAACACTCAACCCCACCCCTCCACAAATGGAGACTTCCGGAAACCTCCCCGCCCATTTGTTCCCAGACGCATGTGCATTCACCTCCTTGGCCGGGGAAAAAGAATTGCACAGGCGCAATGCTAAAATCGTAACCCAAACTCTGGGTGCAGCTCGCTGACAAAGTATGTGCCGCTTGAGGGCGCCTCTACCACTGACTCGGGAAGAGGAGGTAAAAAGAAAAAACCGGTGCAGTAAAAGGACTAGATGATTCATATATTCAATGCTTTCAAATTCTGGGCCAACATAACTGTCACATTATGCAGAACTCTCCCAAAATGCCATTTCACAGATAGACACACTGAGATCCCCAGCCTGGAACGGTTCTTTCTCAGCCCCGTCTCTGAGCACCATCAATGTCAAAGAGGCCATCTGATAGATAAAAACTCAACGAATCTTCTTTATTTTGGCAAGAAGGGAAAAAAAGTCTTTCTTCCGGGGACCTGAGGGAGGCTCCTGGGGTGGAGATGGGGGTGGACAGAGCACGGGTCCGAGGTCACAAAGATTTAAGGGAAGGCTTCAGAGTCGAGACGAGCTTCACAATATCCGTCCCGGGAGCAGTGGCACAGGGTCGTGGAGTCCTCCTGGAGCGTCCCATGGGCAGGGTCCCGGCGATCCTCACTGGTGTTCCGGGGTCCGACGGGGTCAGAGGTCTCGGAGGGGGCCAGGGGGCCGGAGGTCACGGAACAGCGGGAGCCCGGAATCCGGCGCCGCTCGGGGCAGGGGCTGAGGGAGGGGACGGGGAGAGCGGCTCCCGCGGGACCGTTTGGCACAAGAGTCAGGGGGTGGGGGAAGCGGGACACCTCGCACCCCTACCTGGGCGCGCGGGGTGGGGAGGGTCGGGAAGGCCTGGAATGGCCGAGCCCTGGGGCTGGGATAGAGAGAGGGTCCGCAGCCCGGCCGGGGCCCGGCGCGTGGCCCATGAGGCAAGGGTGGGCAGGGGTGTCAGACCGGGGGTGCAGTGCCCCCGGCCGTGCGCATGCTGAAGTACTCGGTGAAGCCGGTGTGCGGCGACGCCGTCTGGGGCACGAGAGGCTGGTAGGGCGGCGTCGGGCCATCCCAGCTCTGGCCGGCCGCCTTGGGGAACCGAGCGGGAGGGGGCGGGGAGGCCGCGCCGGGCTCGGCCATGGTCACCACGCGGCCCCTCGGGGCCACCACCGCCGCCACCGCCGTCTCCTCCACCTGCTTCCCGGCCTGGGAGGGGGGTCAGGGTCAGAGGCCGTCCGGGACCCACGTGGGGCAGATGCGGCCCCGAAGGCCCGTCCCCCTCCCACCGGAGAACCCCCTCCCGAGGTGTGGGCGCCCGTGTCAGTCAGGGAAGGAGCGGGTGGTGGGGCGCCTGGGCAGCGGGGCCAGATACTCAAGGGGCGGCGTCGGGGCGCGAGGGGCGAACTCCGGCGGCGGCCGGGGAGGCGGGGGCGAGCTGCGGAAGGCAAGCGGCGGGGGCACGGCGCGTGGCGTCTGCGGGGGCGTGCGCAACAGCGCCAGAACCCAGTCTGGCAGAGTAGGCGCGGGCGCCGGGGGATGGTCGCGGCGCGGCATCGCGGCGCGAGGGGTGCGAAAAGCTGGGGGTGGGCTCAGGCGCCTGTGCGCTGGGGGCGGCGGCGGGGCCGGGAGCGGGGTCAGGTACTCCAGGGGCGGCGCCAGCAGCTCCTCGGGCGCCAGGGGCGCGGGGCTTACGGAGGAGGCGGGCGGGGGGATGGAGAAGAGCTCCGTGAAGTTGGGCACCGAGTCGCTGATGAACGTCACGTTCCCGTAGACGTGATGCGGGAAGGCCTTGTCCGCTGACTCGCTGGCCCCGGGGCCCGGGGCACCGGCCGAGGCTATCTGCGATGTGCGCACGTGGTAGGGGAAGTTCTTGTTGGCCGCCGAGGGGCGTGTCATTATCTGGGGTGAGGGGCCAGGTGCAGGTTGAAGAAACACTGGCCAGCACTCAGGCCTAAGGACCCCCCTTCACTTGGAATCCCCCAGGCTTCCCTGAACCCTTCAGACGGAACTAGGCGCCTCCCATGGGCTCTCATAGTGCCCTGGGCTCTGACCTTTTTCCTCCATCACAACTCATTACTATGCCAATGCTTCCCCCATCAGAGCCCTGATCGCTGAGTTATCACTGACTAGTTAAGTTTCAGAGCCCTGCGCTGTTCAGTATGATAGCCACCAGCCATATGTGGCTGTGTTTAATTTAATCAAAATTAAACTAAATTTTTGGTTTCTCAGTTACACTAGCCACATGTAAGTGCTCAATGGCCACATGTAGATAGTAGTTACCATATTGGACAGAAAAAATCGTAAAATATTTTCATAAACACACAAAATTCAATTGAACTAGTAGTCCCTAGAGTGTTAACTCCTTGAGGGCAGAATTTGACTATTCTGTTCCCTGCTAAATCCCCAATACCTCCTGGAACGGTACCTAGTACATAGACGCTCTCAATAAATATTGGTTGAATGTAGGGCTATCTCCCCATTAGTCTGGTAGAAAGGCGGGAACTGGGTATGACTCTAGAACTGCACCTGGGAAGCCCAGCATGGCCCTGTAAGGTTGTGCTCAATAAATGAAGGAGCTGAAACCAGTCAGCAGTGGGATGTCCGCAGTGAAGCTGTGCTGAGCTATCCTGAGCATTTGTAGTAATGAAACTGGCTCAAGGTAAAATATAGCAGAAAGGGCACCGTGTTTGGCGTTCTGAGCCTGCACCCCACCTCAGCCCCACAGCTCACTGAGTGTGCGGTGTGGGGCACGTTGATTAAACTCTCCAAGCCTCACTGGTGTGAAGGAATTGCAGTGCTTACTCCAAAAGGGTGGAAATGAAAACCACTGGTGCAGAGCCTGGCCCATGATGAGTTCTCAGTGTTTCTCCTCTCTCTGCTCCTTTCTGACTTCCTGCAGAGCCTCAAGATGGACTCTCCTAGGAAGGTGAGTCTGTACCTAAGTCAGGCTGGGGGGTAGCAGATCCAGGACCTGGCTGCCTCCCTCAGCTGAGTACCTTTCCTACACAGAGCACATGGGGGAGCACATGGGGGACCCCTGGGGTCAAGAGCTGGGGCCTTCAGTGATACCTGTTTCCCTTTCATGCCACATCTTGTGGTCTGCTGGAGAAGGACTAGGTTCAAAGTACCTGTCCGGCCACCAAAGGCCATGGAGTCCTGGCAGGTCACCTCCCACCTCTGGGCCTTAGCTTCCCTTCTCTGTATAGTGGGTCCAATGACCATTATGTGGGGCTGCTCTGACACTTCAGAAAGAGGGTAGGAATAAAGCATATGGGTGTTCCTGGCATGAAACAGGCTGGTTTGAGAGAGTTGCCTCCTGAATGGTGGATGAATGAGTGGTGGGTGGCTAAATGGATGGACGGACGGATGGATGAATGTAAACACTGTCACCCAGAAGGCTGGATAGGATGTATACCAGAGCAAAGAAGAGGTTTGCTGCTGGTACCCCCCGGATGCCATTCAGATCTAGGCCCCTGGAAGCCCAGCCTGGCCCATCCCAGCTGCTTCTGCCCAAACAATGGCCTATGATGGAGTGGCAGATTTGGAGAGCATGTGGGGGAAGGGCGGAGTAGAAACCAAGGGACTAGGGATAGGCAGTGGGGACACAGGGTCAGGAATAGGAATGAAGAGGGGGGCAAAGAAAGAGGATAGGCTGGGGAAGAGGCCAGACACAAGGTGGGAGAGGACAGGAGAGAGTGGAGTCTGAGGGGCACAGCGGAGCAGCCTGCGGGAGCCCAGCAGGCTCTCATGAAGTGTCCGCTGCACGAATGAAGGGACGAAGTGAAGGATGTGGACCAAATGCTCAGAACACAAGGTTCAGGCAGGTCAGGGTGAGAGCCTCATACGTTCTCCGCCCGCTGGTTCCCCGCCCCACCAGATGCCATCCTCACCAGGAACACGCCATGGGCATACAAATGGATGCCCAGCTGGATGCCATTGACAATTTTCTCCCGAGCCCACTTGGGGATCCCAAAGTTAGCGATCAGGGCCATGACAGGAACTGCAAAGAACCTGAAGGGGAGGAAAGGGATTGGTAGAGACACTGCCTGATGCCCTCTCTACCCGCTGGCTCAGCTCCCCTGCCACACACACACACAGGCCCCAGACAGGTCCCACACTGGAGGGAAGCCGTGTGACTTTCAGAAGCCAGGGGTTAAAAGAGGGCAAGATTTCCACTGGCCTGGGAAACTCTGGGGGCCTAGCAGTAGGTTGAATTGAACTCAGTTCCACCCACACCACATCCCAGCACCTGACAGGAAAATCAATAGAGAGTTGATGAATAGATTAACGTGACAGTAACAACTGAGGACCTACTGCATGCCAGATCTGTTTCTAAGCATTCTACATATATCAGCTCACTGACGTCTCACAGTGACTCTGTGAGACAGGTACAATTTCCACCTCCATTAAACATGTGAGGAAAATAAGGCAGAAGTTAATTGACTTATGTGAGGTCACACAGGAACACACTGGGGGCCCAGCACATCTCACCAGAGGGTATAGGCAGCAAAGAAGGGCACATAAAAGGGCTGTTTCTCTGGGAAGTGACGCAAGGAGACAAGCACAGCGTAGCAGAACCACACGTAAGCTGCCACCTGCAGCCCGATGAGTCCGTAGCCCGCCGGCGACTCATACGTGTACAGTACCTGGCCCGGGTCAAAAAACTGACCCAAGAAAGAGGTTTGTCATAGCACTGGTCTCCTGTCCTCCACACTGGGACCCCAGAGGATACCCGCGGCCACCCAGGGAACAGAGAGGCACTTGGTGAGGACAGAAGCAACAGGAGAGTAAGGGGTGGAGACAGAAGCATATAGAGGTAAAGAGAGAGGGACAAAGACAGGAAGAGAATACATCTGCTACATGGGCCCAACAGGGGTAAACACTGCCATGTGGAAGCTTCAATTTGCACCAACTCCCTGAGGTAGGTCTTACGATCACCCCACTTCACAGAGGGGAAAACGGAGGCTAAGAGATTTGCCTTTTGGCTGAAGCCAAAGACAAGACAATATTAAAGCCTTCAAGGAGGCCCTGCGGTAGGTAAAACTTTCCTAATTTCACACTGGAGAAAACAGGCCCAAAGAAAGTGGCCATCGCGCAAGGGAGGTGGGCCAGCCAGAGTGGAATCCAGGTCTGTGTGATTCCTGAACTCTTGGTCATGACATTGAGCATAGGTATGACAGACAGGGAGAGACAGAGGGAGGAGGGAGGAGCCACTCCAAGACAGAGAAGAGGGGAGGAATGCACTTAGGAAGACGGATGGGAGGGCAGGAAATCACGGGGGAAGGGGGGGCGGGGGGGATCCAGGAGGAATGCCATGTGGAGAAGGGCTAGCAGACAGGTGGAAGAAGCCATGACAGCTTTCTGGGGGGTAGGGGCAGGGCCTGGGCGGGACTCACCTTGGCCTCGTAGATGAGCAGCACCACATGGGTAAGAGTGTACAGGGTCATGTACACAGACAACTTCACAGAGCCTGAATGGCTGATGCGGCCCCTGGCGACAGGCCATGAGGGGAGATGGCAGGGGTGGGGCCGTCAGGGAGGAGGGGTGGCCACCCCCCCAGACTGGACCCCTTCTCCCACTCCATTTCCCAGCCCAGCCACTCCCCACCCCCAGCACTCCCTCCCAACCCAGCCTGGGCACCGTGTCACTGTGAATCCCTTCCCCAGAAGGATGAGCATCAGCAGGAAGATGAGGAAACTGGAGGAGAACAGCAGCTTGGCTGGGAGAAGGGAAGAGAGGGCGGCTCAGACACGGTGGCAGAGGAGCCTGAGTGCCCACCCTGGCCCCCGTCATTCTCACCCAAGATCTTCAGGCTCTCGTTGCCAATGCCATCAGTGGCATACTGGCCCCAGTAGATGCAGAAAAACAGGAGACTCAGAACTAAGGGAGGATGGGCAGAGAAAGGAAAGAACAGAAATGGGCTTCGGTGCATCACTAACCCCTAGCACTGTGATCCAGTTGACCAGATCCCTCCTCCACCCCCATCAGGGCTCCAGACAGTTTACTTCCACTGACCTCCTATGAGACCCAGGAGCCCAGGCCTCCAGCCCCTCCTCCCTCAGACCCAGGAGCCCAGGTTTCCAGCCCCTCCACCCTCAGGCCCCAGACGTCTGGGCCTGAGGTCCCTCCTCTCACAGAACTCTAAAGTTGAGATACTCTAAACCTCACCCTCCACTCCTGCTGCAGCCATAAACATTTTGTAAGTCGTGTGGAGCAACTGACGGCCTTTCAGCAAATCTAGAAGAGGTGTAGGGGAAGGCTGTGCACAGACAGGAAAGGAGAGCAGCTCACTCCCCCAGTCTTTCCGTCCCTCATATCTCCCTCCACCATGTGCTAGACTCACATCCAAAGTAACAGGAGAGGAAGAAGATGAGGATGAAGACAAGGAGGAAAGTCATATCTGTCTCCAGGATCCCTGCCAGTTAGGTGGAAGGAAGAAATGGTTCGGTCAGGCTGGTGTCTCTCAGCCAGCACCCAGCTCCAGGGTCCCTCAAAGATCCTGGCTTCTGGGTTCCCACAGGCTCACCAAACTCATCAGCTGAGAAATGCCGCGTCCAGAAGGACTTGCCATTGGTGAGGACCATCTCGTACTCCAGCTGCAGCCCATCTCCCTGTGGGGAGTGTGGAGGTCTAAGGAGGGCCCTGAGCAGGTAGGGTATTGGCAGGAAGGCAAAGAGGAAAAGAGGCAGGTGGCCAGCACAACCCCTTACCCCACACTTGCTGAGCGCGATGTACCACCACCTTTCACGCACTGAGCGGAAGCTCCGGCCACTGGAGCAGCTCAGGTAGCGGGTTCCCTCCTCTGACACCACCTGGGGAGAAGCAAGAAGGCTAAAGCCTGTCTGCACCATCCTTAGGCCCTTGACCTTCACCACCTGCCTACTCCCCCAGGCTGGGCCCGTACCTGACAGCCTGACCAGGCATATTGGGTGGTGAGGTTGATGACCTGGTTGTTCTCAGGCCTGATCACTGACTCCTTGGCCAGGCAGTCCTGGGGGAGGCAGGACATACATGGTCATTCCCTGGGCAGCCTCGACCTTTCCCCCCTCCCGTCCACCCTCCGCACAGCCCTCACCTTATCCCCTGCCTTGTACACAGCTGGCCACTGGGACGGGTCGTCGAAATAGAGGAGGATGTTCTGACAGCACTTGGCCTGCAGGCCCAGAGATTTGGGGGTTTGGGGGAGCATGGGGAGCTGGGGTAGCCCTTGCCTTGGCAGGCCAAGGGAACGTCCAGCCTCAGTGTGGGAGCGGTTGGGGAAGGCTCACCTCAGGGTATCGGAAACGGAAGTCCAGTCGTCCATAATCCGAAAGGAAGCAAAATCTTGTCAGGAATACCCAGTCCTGGAAAAGGGGTGCAATCAACCCTCTTTCCCAGTCCTTTGAGAAACTCTCCTCAACTCCGTAGACTCTCAGCTTTTCTGCCCTACCTTCAGTGCCTGGTTTCCCAAGAAGCATAAGGAGAACAAGTCACATTCCCAATTCCTTCGTGATCCCTTCACCTTGGGTCCAGGATTCCTGTCTCATCGCCTCCTCCCCTCAAACACTTTCCTTATTCCCCAGGTGCCCTGAGAAAGACCCTGGAGGGCCAGATCCCCATCCCTGCCACCTTCTGTCCCAGACACCGTCCGACTGACATCCCCCCCAGTTATCCCCACACCGCCGCCGGTCCCAGAGACCACCCTGCGCTGCGCAATGTTTCAAACGGCCCTGTCTCGGTCCTGGGCAGGAGCGTGAACTCGAGGATCTCCGCGGAGTGAAAAGTGCTGTCCCTTCAGCACCGCCTCGGCGGTTCCCCACCCCCACCCCAAACTCCGACTCTCCCAAGGCGGTCCCCACTCCCCGCCTAGCTCTGACCTCAATGTCCCTCCTACAACCATCGAGGTCTCCTCTCGACCCCACCGCCTCTCTTGGCCTTGACCCTGACTCAGTACTCCATCTCCCCCAGCCCCCTCCTCTCGCGGCTCCTAGGGCACCCCCCACCCGCCGCCGTGAGGGGTGGCAGGAGACGGTGCGGTCCCTTCCCTCTCCCCCTCCTCCTTTCCCCCGGTGGCCCGGTGGGTGGCAGGGGAGGGCCAGGCACTCTTACCTCTTTGGAGCTGAGGTTGCCCCGCACATACTTGGCCCGGGCGCGGGGGGGCAGTGGCAGCAGGAGAAGCAGCAGCGGCGGCAGCAGGCGGCGCAGAGCCGGCGCGCGCGGGGGCTCCATTCCGCCGGCTCTGGCCCCAGCCCCGGCTCCGCTCCGGCTCCCGCTCCCGCCCGGCGACGGTGGCGAGAACGCGCAGGCCAGCCGACGCGCGCCCCCGATTAAAGAGGCCGCAGGACGCTACGATCCCCACCCACTCCTCCAGGACGGCCTGGTCCGGCCCGTTTCCAAACCTCGTGGAAGGGGACGCCCCTTTCCCACCCTCTCTACCCCGCCCCAGCCCCAGTCCTCCCCTCTGGGAGTCTCGGTGATACCTCCGGCTCCCTGTGTCCTAAACTGAACTCACATTCCAAAAAGCCCTGCCTCCCCCAAACTACCTTCTTCGAACGACCCACAACTCCCAGACCCCAGCTCCTGATATACCCTCAGCTTAATCCCCACATTGTTCTTTGATTGCACATCCTCGCCCCCATGCCAGCCATCCCCCACTGGGTCCAGCGAAGGTACCAGCGTTCCACACCTCTTGCACTCTGAAGTGCCCACAGAGACACAGAGAGGGCAAACCAGTTGTTCCGGGTCACACAATGCGGAGGTGGCAGAGAGCCCTCAACCTCAACCACTATACACCCCCCTTCCGGAGCCTATCCTGTCACCGCTTACCAGGGTGTGCAAGGGGGTTGCTGTGAAGCACGAGTGCTGTGAAAAGCCCATGAACAGACTCAAATAAGTTGCTTGGGTTCAAATTGCAGTGGAGCCGCTTTCTTCCCATCAGACCTCAGCCAATTCACAGCCACGTAATCTGGTCCAGTCCCCTTCGTGCCGGTACCAACCTTAGTTTTCCAATGGCAATGGGGAACCATGGAAAAGCTTTGCAGAGTAGGGCCCAAGCCCTTCAGGTAGATTTTCCTGATCAGACTCCAAAACATTTCTGGTTTCATCCCTCTCCCTCCACTGCAGAAAATTTGTTGCTTCTCAAAATAGCATTTTTAAAAACTTTCGAAACCAGGGGGCCAAGCAGGAAACACAGGTGTGTGGAACACTTCCAAGGAGGAATGTGGATCCCGTGAAAGGGCCTCTGATACCCAGCTTGAGCCGATGGTTGCCAGGAGGGATGAGAGGTGCAGTGCCTCCTATCATCCATCTTTCCATTTTTCTTTTTTTAGAAGGCAGAAATGCAATTATTTTTTCCTTTAAAGCAAACTGTACGATTTGTAACAGTAGGCAATTGACTCAAAAGTTTAAAACATATCACAAGCTAAACGAAAGTCCGTGGACCAGATTCAGGCCTCATCTGCCCTTCCTGCACACACACACTGTCCCTGTGTCCAGCAGACCAGGAGCCCCTCAAAGGCAAGGCCCAGGTGTGACTCACTCCAGGTCTCAGCATGGCACACAGATGTATGGGCTGAATGAAAATGGTCCCACATCCTCTATTCATCCTCTCCAGGTCTTGCACATGCTGTTCCCATGGCCTCAAATGTTGTGTTCCTCCTCTACTAGCAAGTTTCTACCAATCTTGAGAAACACAAGGGTCTGTGTCAACTCCATTTTGAAGACCTCCCTCATCACTGCAGCAGAGTCATCACTCCCTCCTCAGACTCCTCCAGCCCATCCACCTTTCTCTCCCAGCAATAGCCACTGAGGCTGGGACTCTCTGTACCCACCAGTGGACTGGGAGTCTCCTGGGGACAGAGTCTAGTTCACTAACTATGGTGCCCCAGCATCACCAGAGCTCGGAGCCCAGCACACAGTTGGCCTCAGTGGGTGGACGTGTTGAACTAACTAAAGCCCCAGATTTCTCCAGTCTGCTGGCCCCTCAGGGCCTAGGAAGGACATAAGTGATAGTACCTTCCCCTCCATTTTGGACTCAGAACTCAGAGCTAAGGGAAACAGCTCTCCTGAGTCAGCCACTCACTAAAAATCAAGAGGACAATGAAGAAGGTATTTTATTGAAGTGACTGGGAATGCTGCCCCTAGCCCGGCATTAGCCCCCTTAGTACAGTCTCATGGGTGGAAAGGACCAGGCCTCCGGGCTGCTCTGGGCTACCACCCAGGAGAGGCTGGGCTGTGGGACAGGTAGGCTGGGACTCCAGTCCAGGGCAGAGCTTCGGGGCAACAATGGGGACAGCTGCTGAGGCAGGGGCTGCGGTGTGCTGACCCCACAGGGCTGCGGAGGGGGCGGTGTAGCAACCAGCCAGATGCTTTTCAGCAGGTCAAAGGCTGTTGGGGGGCCCCAGGCCGCAGCAGAGGGTGAAGACAACAAAGGCAGTGTAGGTGGCCAAGGACCTTTCGGTGGTGGCAGGCTCACTCTGTGTGCAGTGGTAGTGCTGGAAGTGTGAGGCAGGGCAGCGGCCGATCCCTTTGTCCCCTGCCTCCTCCTCTGCCTTCCTTCCCCTGGGGCCTGCTCAGGGCTACTGATCCTTCGTCTCTCAGGGTCCCCAGGCTTGATCCCTGACAAAAAGGAAAGAAGTGTGGGGGACAGCTGAGCTAAAACAGACAAGGGGAAGGGCAGCAGAGGTGGCAGGAGGTAGGCTCACCTGACAAGGGTGGCTGGCAGCCCCGGAGCACCAGGGTAAGGTCCGGCACACAGCCATGGCAGGCCTGTAAGGTACCCACAATGGCATCCCTGTTCTCTTGCACTAGGTTCCTCCTGGGGAAAGCCTGTGGCAGAATCAGCTGGCACTGCAACTCCCCTAGCAGCTGCCCCAAGCCAGGGAGCTCCGAGGGACTAGGTGGGCCTGGGCCCGAGTCTCTAGGCACCTGGTTCTCCTTGCCTGTTGACTGTGGGGCTGGTTCTCGGGCCCTGCCTGGGCTCGGTGAAAGCTTAGTGGGTAGTGTGGGGGTGGCTGGTTCCAAGGACCCACTGCTAAGCAGCCGTGCCACATCTAGAGATTTCACCTCATGGCTGAAGAGACCCCGATGCTCCCGGCTTAGCCGGCCCTGGGTTATGACCACAAGCTTGGAGGCAGTAGAGGCCACAGGATCCTGGAGGTCCATGGGTGGATTCCGACTGGCCACAAGAGGATCCTGATGGGCCAATGGCCGGCGGCTGCCCACCAGGGCCTTATTACGTTCCCTCCTGGTCTTTCGACAGCGGACCCGACCAGATTTCTCAGTCCTCTGGCAAGACTGGGGGGCTGGTCCCCGTGGGTCCATAGTGTCCTGGAATATAAGGATAGGGTGGTCATCAGCAAGCAGATAAGCCAGGGAACTAAAAGTGAGTGGTGAGTAGAGATGGTTTGGGGTGAGATGGGAGACAAGATGAGAGAGAGGGAATGGGCACAGAGGGATTAGAGAGGACTTGGTCTAGGAAGTCGTCATCAGGATAGGGTGGGATCAAGGGAGTCATGGTGAATGGGAAGATTTGTCAGGGAATAAAGAGGGTTACAGGCCACAAGGAAATAGCTAAAAGATGAGGGATTGGGGAGGGATCATGAGACTGGAGGGATCTGGAGAACCAAAAGGGATTTTGGACAGAAGAAAAATCCTGAGGGTAGAGAAGGTACTGGAGAACGCAAAAAGTAGAGTGAGATGGTAGAGAAGGAAAGGCAGGCGAGAGAGACAGAGGGGAGTAGTTGTACAGAGAAAAACCTGTAGGACACAGAAAGGGTGACAGCGGAGCCATCAGGGACTGGGGCCTGGTCATGGGGTTGGGAGAGTTGGGCTGTGGAAGATGTGAGGAGGGTGGCGCTGTTGAGGTAGAAAAGGAGGGTGCAGTTGGTGGGGCAAGGTCGGTGGAGGGGCACCTCACCTCCTCCTCCACCAAAGCCGACCCCTGCCCCCCAGCCCCGCCCATCCCACCTGCCTGTGGGGCGCAATGGCTTCTTTTCCAAGGTGACGCCCACAGCTCACTACAGGTGCCTGGTGCGCTTCCGGGCCTCGAGCCTCCTACGCATGCGCGTGCCCCTACTGTGCCCTTTGACTTCTCTGCGTCTCAGAAGCACGAGGCTCAAGGCACGTGCCAGGGGCCCAGAACACCCCGTGTAGCCCCGGCCCGCTCAGCCTCACGTTTGTAAACCTCTTTTTGTGCTTAGGCACCTCCCAGCCACCAATTGGCTGTGAGGAGGCCTTCCAGTTCCTCAATCCGATTGGTTTATACGTCTATAAGGGGATTTATTGTCTCTAGCATGAAATGGACTAGCCAACCCCGGGTGGTCAGAGATTTCATCAGTAGAGAATCAGTATAGGGTTGCCATTCAAAGCTAGGCTCTGGGGCTACGTTCAAATGTCCAGACTGGCACATATAAGCTGTATGAACTTGAAGAATTGTGTAACTGCTCGGAGCCTCAGTTTCCTAATCTGTAAAATGGGATTCCTAACAGTACCTACTTCACACGGTTACTGTAAGAATGAGATGAGCCAACATCTAACTTAAAATAGTCCTTGGTGAATGAAAGCCTTGAAGCTTTGTTTCTCACTAAGCTTTGCTTCAGGAACTGTCTACCTCTCAAGTTTATCTATCTACACTAGTCCACTCAGGCTTCTTAAAAAAAATTTTTTTTTAAAGATTTTATTTATTTATTTTTTTTAGAGAGAGGAGAAGGGAGGGAGACAGGGAGAGAAAGAGCAATGTATGGTTGCCTGTCACGTGGCCCTCACGGGGACCTGGCCTGCAACCCAGGCATGTGCCCTGACTGGGAATCGAACCGGGACCACTTGGTTCCCAGCCCGCGCTCAATCCACTGAGCTACACCAGCCAGGGCTTCTTAAAAAATTTTTTGATTAATGTTTTAGAGAGAGAGAGACTAAGGAAGAGAGAGAATTATCGATTTGTTGCTCTCCCTATCCATGCATTCATTGGTTGAATCCGGCATGTATGCAAACCAGGGATTGAACCCGCAACCTTGGTGCACCAGAACAATGCTCCAACCAACTGAGCTACCCAACCACGACTCCCCTCAGACTTTAAAATCAGACTGTGCCAGGGTATTCCCCATCTCCCAATGAGCTGTATTATCTGTGTAATATTGCTTGGCTAATCTTCATGACCTTTCAAATCCTGACTCAGATACTATTCCTTCTAAGACACCCCTTGCCATCGAGTCCTCCTCGGTCTCATTCCCCAGAGGTCCCCAGTTCCTCCCTTAATCACAACCTTGATCCTTCCCTCAACTCTGTCAACACACTGGGACAAGGCCAGGATCTGATCTAGTCATGCAATATTCATTCAGCAAGTACTTGTGCACAGCCACAGTACTCGGTACTATGTCAGGCCCTGTACCAGGCAAGTGGATTGAAGTAAAACATAAACAATAGATTCATTTCTCTATCTCAGTATCAACCTGCGTAGAAGGAACGAATAGATAGGAAGGTCCCATCTGGGAATATGGCCAGGATAAGGTTTAGGGGGGTGTGGGCCCTACGTCACACACAACCTGCTCCCGAGAACTGGGAGATCTAGGAAGACGAGATCTGAGATTAAGATGGGGTGGGGGGAGGATCGACCTTAGGTGTCCTTGGCTGTGGATGTAGGTTTCAGAGCCCAGACACACCCAGTTGAAGTTGTCCGTTGGCAGTGGGTTTAGGGAGGGGAGCAGAGGCCACAGATCTGCAAGATGAGCTGCTGCGGGAGGTTTGCCAGGCTGGACCTGGGCCTTGCACCGTCTCTAATTTCTTTTCTCTTTCTTCACTTTCTTCTAACCTCCTTGCATGGCCTGTGATGTCTGGAATGCAAAGAAGTGTAGTTTAGATTTTATGTCACAAAATTGGTGTTTTTGAGTAGGGGAGCCCCATGAGCAGATAGGCTCACCAAAGTCCTGGCGCTGCCTTAGAGTGTTTCCTTACAATTGAGCCTCTAATTTTCACATTTTGTCATTTTCCTTGTCTCTCCCCCTCAACCGTAGAAAATGGGAGCGTCTCTTCCTAGCCAGGTGCGTACGAGGCACCCCTTCAAGGAGTCCAAGAATGGACTCGTCCACTCACTCCACCCCCATCACGTGAATGGGGCTGAACGCAGACCCACACAAGCGGAGTGGGAGGGAGAGAGAGAGAGAAGACAGGAAGAAAGAGAAGGAGAGGAGGAGAGAGGCGGGGGGAAGACAGAGAGAGCGAGAGCTCGCGAGCTCTAGCGCACACTTCTTGTTTTACAGCAAATGGTTTCTTTCCCCCAGGCAGGGTGGTAGGTGTTTTTTTTCCCCGCCCACTCTCGGCCTTTCAGGTACTTCGCCCCTCCCCGTGACCCCGGTGGGGTGGTTTCTCCCGCCTCCTTCCATGGATGCCGGTTGGTCTCGCCTTCCGCTTTCCCCAGGTGCAAGGGTACTGTAGCCGCAGCCACGGAGTGGAAAAGCGCCCGGGCGGGAAGCGCCGGACGAGCTCACTGCGAGGCAGCCGTAGGGGAAGCAAGTTCCCGATCCTTCTCCCCTCCTAAGTGAAGGTTTCCGCCCCTGGAGAGGAGGCGGTGCTGCTGCTCGGCCTTCCTCCGCCGGTGGAGTGCGAGCGTCTGGGCCCTCCATTGTTGCCTGGAGGAGTAGGGGTGGGCGTGGCGGAGCCACCTTCTCAGGGAGTAGTCCGCAGCCAAACTCGTTAGCTCTTCCTGCAAAAACTACGACTCCAACATGAGCGGAGAGAACCCAGCCAGCAAACCCACGCCGGTGCAGGACGTTCAGGGCGACGGACGCTGGATGTCCCTGGTGAGCGACCCTGCCCGCGATAATCAGGGGTCGAGGGTTGGGGCCGGGGCTCAGGAGTTCAGCTGATTCGCGCGGCTCTTACTACCTGATTGGGAAACTGAGGGCAGTTAGAATGGTACTGCCTGAGGGAGAAGGGCTGGGCGGGCCCAGGAGCGAGAGTGCCATAATTCTCCCTTATTCATCCCTGAAGCACCATCGGTTCGTGGCAGACAGCAAAGATAAAGAACCCGAAGTCGTCTTCATCGGGGATTCTTTGGTCCAGCTAATGCACCAGTGCGAGGTGAGGCCCGTCTCCCTCCTCCTGCCCCACCCAGGCCTGCCCTCGCTGACACGCCTGGACCAGACCTCAGGCCAGGTGGGATATGGGGTACCTGAAATAGCCTCAGGTAGCCCAGCACCCAGAATTTCAGTGTAAGGACAACATTCTACCGAGAGGGAAGTGCGTGCCCTGGCTTTGTCAGGCTGGGGTCGTATAGTGAGATTTAAAATGAAGCTTTCCTGCAAGATTGCCGAAGGTGAGGCTCTTTATTGTTTGCTTAATGGATTTCAACTGTAATAGCTCTTTTTCACTCCACTAAAGCAAGATTAAACCCAAATGGCTTACGGCACAGTAAGATTTAACTATTGTTTCAATGCATGCCTCAAGCAGAATGGTTTCCACAAAACGAGTCTTGCTCCACTGGAGTTCCTAGAGTATAGTGGGTTTGCATAAAGTGAGGTTTGACCATACTGGGGTTTGCTCTAGGTGAGATTAAACGAGATGGCGTCCATGAAGAGAGACTCTCCCATAATGACATTTGGTTAACATTTGGACCCAGAGTAGTGGTCCATGCTGACAATGCCCCTGTGCCCACACTTCTTGCCTACAGATCTGGCGGGAGCTCTTCTCTCCTCTGCATGCACTTAACTTTGGCATTGGGGGTGATGGCACACAGCATGTGCTGTGGCGGCTGGAGAATGGGGAGCTGGAACACATCCGGCCTAAGGTGAGCAGGGCTTCGGTGGGCAGCTGGAGCCCCCTTACCCTGCGCCCTCACCACTGCTCCATGCCTCTCTTTCCACAGATTGTGGTGGTCTGGGTGGGTACCAACAACCATGGACACACAGCAGAACAGGTGGCCGGCGGCATCAAGGCCATCGTGCAGCTGGTGAACCAGCGGCAGCCCCAGGCCCGGGTCGTGGTGCTGGTGAGAGAGTGGGAGAGTGGGAAAGGAAGAATGGCAGAGTTCTGGGACCCCCTCAGGTGTAACCACAGCTGGCATGGTTTTGGGCAGCTTGGCACAGAGCAGTGGCTTTCAGGCAAAATTTCATGTTGAAGCTTGCTACATCCATCACAGCAGCTGTGAATAAGGACATGTCCAGACACCAATTAGGTCCCTTTGCCCAGGGCAGCACTGGAGATTCTGGGGTGTCAAGATTCAGAATATGTCAGGCATTCCTGGGGTGAATCTACGCTACATCACTTCTAGCTGGCGTATTTCCTCCTGATAGAGGGACTGACCCCTTGCCATTTTGTCAACATTTTTACAAGGCTGTTGTCACTTAGTAGGGTCTCAGACAAGGCATCAGGAATTAACCTTCCAGTCCCCATTTCCCATCCCTGATGCATTCAGCTGGGGACCTCACGATGGGGGCTGGAGAAGAGTTTGGCACAGAGATGCTGGTAGGACCCAGATGTTGATAGGACATCTCACAACTCTTGGTGCCCCTCCTCAGGGCCTGCTTCCGAGGGGCCAACACCCTAACCCACTTCGTGAGAAAAACCAACAGGTGAATGAGCTGGTAAGGGCAGCGTTGGCTGGCCATCCACGGGCCCACTTCCTGGATGCTGACCCTGGGTTTGTGCACTCAGATGGAACCATAAGCCACCATGACATGTATGATTACCTGCACCTGAGCCGCCTGGGCTACACACCTGTCTGCCGGACCCTGCACTCCCTGCTTCTGCGCCTGCTGGCCCAAGTCCAGGGTCAGGGTGTCCCTCTGCCAGAGCCCACACTCTAAGCATCTGCTTTTCTGCAACATTAAATTTTTGTTCTTCAGTCTCCTGTCTTAATATTCTGCTTAATGGCTGTGCCTATCTAAGTAGCTCAGCCTCAGGCCTGATCTCTGTGACCCTGCAACTCTACAGAGTCATCCGTCTATTGAAGAACTCTGGTTCTTTTAGAGTAAGGCAGATTTCTAGCACAACAGGCACTACCAATCAGTGACACTAGGTGAAACCAGTTTGCCAACACTACCCTACAGGATCAGCGTCAAGAAAAGAATTCCAGGGCACCCGGCTGGTGTAGCTCAGTGGATTGAGCGCGGGCTGGGAACCAGAGAATCCCGGTTCAATTCCCAGTCGGGGCACATGCCTGGGTTGCGGGCCAGGTCCCCAGTGAGGGCCATGTGAGAGGCAACCATACATTGCTCTTTCTCCCTTCTCCTCTCTCTGAAAATAAATAAAATCTTAAAAAAAAAAAATCATTAGTCAACTCATGTAACTAGAATTAAAAAAAAAAAGAATTCCAGGAATATAAGTGGCCTAATGGTCAAAGCTCACCCAAAGTAGTCCTCCACATGCTATTCCCCTAGCTACTGCTCTACACCTAGCTTAGATGCCACTTCCTGTGGAAGATTCCTGACCTTCCCACCCAGTCAACCCTCCACACTGTACCGATCTCTTAAATGGGCACTATTCACTGGCCCAAAGGGGTGTAACCCAGGAGAGGTTCGTGGCCTGGCTGCAGTGCTGGTTGAAGCCACGTGGGGGCAGCAGGGGCCACTCAGGATAGCGCGGTACTTGGAACAGCGCCACCCCTGGGCAGAGACCTCAGGTCCAACTAGGACTTTTCAGGGTTTATTGCCCTTTCAGCACCACATCTAGATATTCCTCAAGCCCGTGAATGTTGGATGGCTGAGAAAGAGGCACAACCGTGTCAGGACTCCACGAGCACCAGGCCCAGAGAGGCTGTTGGGCCCACACGTGGTCAGGGGCCTCAGATCACAGGTGTCCCTCTGCCATTAGGAGGGGTGGTCTTGGCATTACTCCCCTCACCTCCCTGGCAGAAAAGTATATACCACTGTGGCCATTTGGGGACATGCCTGGCACAACCAGCACCCCTTCTCCCTTTTGAGTGGGCAGCCACACAGATGTGTTAAACAGCTTTAATCGCGGTCATTGTGGCTTCTCGGCACAGTAAGAAATATTGCACATGATCAACATGTTTTGTTCTGGGGATGGGGACAAGGGTAGGGGGAATCACCTTCTTAGAAAGTACAACCCAAGTTGGGAGGGCAGAGGGGTGGGGAGAGAACCCTCCCCATGCCTGTGGCAAAGTGCAGGAGCCCCCACCCCCAAACTAACCTGAGTCCAGCCCCTCTGGGGAAAAAAGGGGTACATGAACTCCCCCTACTTCACAGGCTCCTCCCTCTGGCCCAAGGCCCTCACTTCTCTCTGCTTGCAGCCCTCACATGAGCCATTTTGCATAAAGTACAAGTGAAAAGATCTGAAGGTAACACACTCCAGGTTATTATGTACAGGGGCTCAGTGGAGGGAAACTACCCCTGCTGCCCCTCAGCTGCCCCCCCATTACTGGGAGAGAGCTGTAGGGGAGTGGGGACACACAGAGGAGCAGGCCTCATTCTGCCCCAAACTAGAAAGGACGAAATGGCTTTATTGGGGAGGAGGGAACCATCCTGCCCCCCCCCCCGTTCCTGCCACCTACATATTGTCCATTCCTGAGGGGGGGTACTGTGTGGTTCCTGGGATCTTCTCAGGGACCCCTCACCTGCCTGTGGCAGTTGTGGAGGGACCAGAGGGTGGTGGGGAGGGCTGGGGGGGCCCTTCCCAGGCTGGCTGTCCCGGCCCTGGCTCTGGGGGCAGAGGCAGTGGCGGGGCAGCCTGGGCGGTGCCAGAGTCCGAGCCAGGTGAGGTGGCGTCAGGGCCCCCAGCAGGACTGGGAGTGGGAACAGGGGCACCAGTGGTGCCAGTGGGGGGCGGTCCAGGAAGGAGGGCCTCGGCTCCAGGGGGCTGCTCTGTGGGAGTGGCCGCCTGCATGATCTTCTGGCGCACCTCACGGATCTTCAACTGCAGACAGACCTTCGAGGGGAAGATGTCTGCGTAGCGGGCCTGGAAGGCTGCTGTGGCCTGGGCTGGGGACAGAAGGACGGTAGGGGTTAGGGAAGGGAGGATGAGACAAGCAGGCAGGCACTCTCCACATGCCGCTCAAGACTCCAAGACATGCTCACCTGATGGGAAGAAGCCATGGTCCTGGAAGAGCTGCATGACCAGGGCCCGGCGCTGGTCCAGGGTACGCCGCAGTGATGAGTATGGCACTTTCTCGTATTCCAGCTCCCCAAGCACATCCTCAGCTTCTGTGCCTGGGAGCAGGACAGGGAGCACGATGAAGGCTGCTGCTGAAGCCTGGCCATCCCACACACATACCACTGTCTGAGTATCTACACAGCAACCCTCACTGAATTCAATTTCACAGCAGGGTTCAAAGAGGGGGCCTGCCCAAGGTCACGTGGCAGTTTTAAGGGCCTGTTGGACTCTAGAGCCCACCCTTGACGTGCTGTTCTCTCAGTGACACCCACCTCTACCCTATTCCTGAGATCCCACCCCCTTGCAGGCCCTGAGTTCCCCACAGGTCTACCCGTTAGGCACCAGCACCTGTGCGGTCAAAGGTGAAGATGTCCCCCTCACACTTGGCACTCTTGGGAGTATTGGGCTCTGAGCTGCAGCTCGAGCGTCTCCTCATCTTGCGCTTGGGTGAGGTGGGGTCCTCAGGGGCCGAGTCCAGGTCTGGTCAAAAGAAGGAAGATAAGGGGAGGCGGCCCCAGTCTGTTCCCCACCTACCCTGGGGACCCCCCTTGCCTACCAGTGGAGTTCTTCCTTTTCTTACGATAGGAGCCCAAGATGGCCCTGGGCGAGGTGGCCAGAGACTGCAGGGTGGGCGAGGGCAGTACCTCCTCAGGCCGAAATTCAGGTAGCTCAGCAAAGCGTTCTTCGAAGTCTACTTCTGACAGGACCCTGCTGGAGAGCAGTCAGAGTCACCTCCCCTGCCCGGCTTGCAGCCATGCTCCCCCCACCAACCCCATAGGCTACACCACAGTCCCCAGCCCATGCTCACTTGTCCACAGAGTCAAAGGTCTTCTTCAAGGGCGGGGGCCGCACCTTCACCTTCTTGCCAGTACCAGCCACCTCCTTGCGCTCAGGGGTGTCTCCAGCTGCCCTGCCACTATTGCCCTCGCTGCTGCCACTGCTGCTACCAGGGGCCGGGGCCGGGGCCGGAGCTGGGCTGGGAGGGGTGGGAGGCTCCCCGCGACTCTCCAGGCCCAGCCCAGGGACGCGCCAATCTGAAGACGAGCTGGAGAATTTGCTGGCCTGGGGTGAGGATGGCAAGAAGATGGAGGACACTGGGTTCAGAATCGCTGAGGCAAAACCCAGAAACACAAAGAGATAGGGGCTGACTGCCTGATAGAGTCTTGGAAAAGGCCCAGTCACACAGTCAAGCAGGAGGGACAAGGGCACAGTTCAGATACACAAGCAGGGAAAAGGGGCAGGACAGGAAGGCAGACACCAGGCTAAGGGACAGAGCCCAGCAGCAACGGGAGCCTCCAGGCCTGTGGGGCACTCACCATGGTCTCAGGGCCTTTGGTGCTGGTCCGCTCCTCAGCAGGTGGGGGTGGTGGGGGGCTGCTCCTGGCAGTGGGAGCCCATGTCTCTGGAGGAGGTGGAGGAGCTGGCGTTGTAGGCTGTCCCTCAAGGTCAGACTCAGGGGCAGCAGGCTCACGAACTGAGCCAGGCTCCAAGGATTGCCGGGGTGCAGGGCCAGGCCGCCCAGGGGCACCTGCCTCAAAGGAGCCCACAGGAATGCTGGCAATGGCTGCCTTCACTTTCTGGGGGGCTTTGGGGGTGGGCCTCTGGGCCTTGGGAGCCACTAAGCTGTAAGTCATGGAGCCTGCTGGTGGGGAGAAGAGCATTTACTGAGCCAGGTCTGACCCATTCCCTGGGTCCCCCAACTCACCCTACCCTGGGTTGGCCCAATACCCACCTGTGGAGCTAGGGAAAGGGCTAGTAGGGGTGGCAGTGGCAGTGGCAGTGGGAGGAGCCGGTGGGCCCTTGGGCAGGATCGGAGCAGTAGGTGGGGTGGTGCTGGTGGCCACAGTGTAGACCAGGCCTGGGGTGGCCTGGGATGACTGGGCCAGGGGTGCTGACGAGGTGGGTACTGGGCTGCCGGGGTAAAATGCCGTGATGACAGGAGCTCCAGGAGCAGCGCAGGTGGGAGGCAGCTGGGGGCTGGGCACAGGTGACACGCCCACCTGGCTGGGAGCCAACAGTGGTGTCTGGCCTGCAAAGAGGAAAAGAGAAGAAAGGCAGGAGCCTGAGCTAGAGCCTAAACCGCCTCAGCCCCGTCCTGGATCCCGGCACTGCCTGCCAGGTTGCCCCTCACCTGAAAGCAGGGGCTGCACAAAGGCAGGGCCGCTGGGCCCTAGTGAGGTGAAGCCTAGAGCTACCGAGCTCGTGGGCCCATATGAGGTGACTGTTCCAGCCTGGCTGGATGCTGAGCTGGTGCCCAGAGGCAGCGCATGCCCACCCGCTGACTGCACATAGGTGATTCTGTCACAAGAAGAAGAAAGGGAAAGAGTAAAGCAAGCTGGCCCCGCCCCACATCCCCCCATCCTTCCCTGGGCTGACCTCTGGGTGAGGGCTCAACTGCCATTACCTGGTGGAAGACGGCAGCAGGACCTTCTGAGGCTGTGAGGTGGGACCAGAGATCGCGGCTGGGCTGAGGGGTGGCACCAGGCTGCTGGGTGTACTCACAGGCACCGGAGTCAGCTGGATGATCTGTGGGCAAGAGCACCCACGAGTGGCAGTGAGTGGAGGACCCAGAGTGGGGCAGGGGAGGACCAAGGCCTAGGAGGGTGGGTCTCAACCAAGACAGAGAGCACAAAACTTGGGATTGGAACAAAGGAAGACAGCAAGAGATAGGGGAAAAAATAAAAATACAGAATACAAAAAATTAAAAACCAATAAAAATTTTTTAAAATAATTCTTCTTTTAATCTAGGAAAAAAAGGTAGGGACACAGAAAAGGGACAAGTTGCAGACACTAAGGCCAGAATCAAGATGCACAGAGACACTGAGGAAATGGCAAGACACTCCAAAAGACTGACAAGAGAGGAAAAAGAGAGACCGAAGGAAAGGCAGACAGAAACCCCAGGACATGGACACTGATACTGAGCAGGAGAAATGAGGGGCAGGATGCCCTTACCTTGCTGGGTGGCTGGGCGCCATTCTGCACAGGTACTGAGAAGGGGGGGCTCACCAAGGGCAGTGGCTGACCAGCCCCTCCACCACGTACTGACATGCTAGGGGTGGCCAGAGGCACTAGCACTTTCCCAGGTAACAGCTGGGCTGAGCCACCCGGGGGCGGGGCCTGCACAGGAGAAACCGACTGGGCTGCAAGAGGCAAGACAGGAGATTAAATGGAGCTGAACAGGCCTGTGGCCCCGCTACTTGTGCTGCCCGGCCCAGGCCTCACCTTTAGGGGGCGGGGCAGAGGGTACGGACTGCAGGATGGGGATGCCAGGAGTGGGTGCAGTGGCAGCCAGGACTTTGCCGTTGGTGGAGGTGCCCGGTGGGAGGGTGAAACGGATGCTGGTGGTGGGTGCTGGGCCGCTGGGAGCCGCTGCCTTGGTCCCAGGGGCTGGTGCTGGGGCAGGCGCCACTTGAAGCTGCTGGGGCAGCGTGGGCAGGATGTACTGCACCTGAGTGATTCCCCCAGCCTTGCCCAGGGCACTTGGCTGCAGAATACCCAGGGGCACTGGCCCATTAGGGCCACTCCCAGCACCTGCTCCTGAGCCCGTAGTGGCCCCACTGCCAGGAGCTCCCTGGGCAATGAACTGGACAGCAGGAGGTGCAGGTGCCCCATAGCCTGGGGTGCCCACCAGCAGGTTGGTGACAGTGGCAGGAGCCTTCCCCACAGTGCCCAGTAGGGGCCCAGCCACCAGATGTGGGGCTGGTGAGGTGGCTGTTGCTGACTTCTTGTCCGAATACACTAAACTGACGCCCAGTGGAGAGCCCCCAGGTGCCCGGGACCCAGTGACAGTTTCAGTCCTGGCCCCTGCTGTGTCATTTGGAGATGCTTCCACCCGGCCAGAGGTGGGGAAGGGCTTAGAGGCGATGGGCACAGGAGTGCTGCTGACAGGCCGCACCACGTTGGTGACCATGGTGGCAGCTGGGCGGGACAGGGGGACTGTTGGGGCCCCATAGGCCAGCGATGGGGCTGGGGCTGAGGGCATGCGGGCTCCGCTGCCCTCTCTTTCCTCCTTGTTTGGAGGCAGGACCAGTGTCTGCAGAACACTTCCTCCCCCTCCGGGTGGTGCTGCAATAACTGAGGGGCCAGGTGGCTCTAGGCCCCCCACACTTTCAGGCCTCTTGCGCCGGAAGGTGGTAGGATCCGTTGGGAGGAAGCGGGTGGCCTTGGAAGGTGTCGCTGGGCCCCCAGGGGGTGGGGGCCGTAGTGGGCCTGCTGTGCTGCCCTGACCTGACTCCTGGGCCTTGAAGGTCCCTGAGCCCAATGAGAAGGAGGTGGCTGCTGAGGCTGAGGAGGATGTAGGCGAGGATGAGGAAGATGGGGTGGGCCCATAGCCTTTGCCGAAGGCTGCAGGTGGATCCGGGGGCCCTGGGGGCTCAGGGTCCAGCGATGGACGGCAGTGGGTAAAGGAAGAACGGATCACAGGTGAGAACACTTTCCTGCCGTAGCTCTGGGTGGAAGAAGAGACATAACCGTGTCAGGGAGCCTGGACACCCAAACCCAGCCAGGCCATCGAAAGGCTTCAGTTCGCCCAGACTGGGACACAATTCCCTATGGGGCAAACAGCTTCCCTCTCCAGGCCTCTGTCAACACACAGGCCAGGATATCCTCACTCCTGCAGCTGAGTGGAACCAGACAGCACCAAGTCCCAAGCTCTCACCTTGCTGCCCTCTGGATCTTCCCCAGAGCTATCTCCACTCTCGCTGTCAGTTACCCGCTCCTTGCACTTGAGGTCAATGTCAGTGGTACCGAAGCCATCATCAGCTGAGGGAGCAGAGGGAACAGTGTTGTCAAAAGGACTGAGTATAGCCCTGGCTGGTGTAGCTCAGTGGATTGAGCGTGGGCTGCGAACAAAAGGGTCGCTGGTTCGATTCCCAGTCAGGGCACATGCCTGGGTTGCAGGCCAGGTCCCCAGTGGGGGCCATGTGAGAGGCAACCACACATTGCTGTTTCTCTCCCTCTCTGTCTCCCTCCTTCCTCCTCTCCCTAAAAATAAATAAGGTCTAAAAAAAAGGAATGAGTATAGAGCAGGAAGGGCAGTCTGGAAGCTGGCTTTGCCTCTGGCCTCAGCTCTGCCCAAAGCCAGCAGTGAGTACTTAGAGGCGATGGGCACAGGAGTGCTGCTGACAGGCCGCACCACGTTGGTGACCATGGTGGCAGCTGGGCGGGACAGGGGGACTGTTGGGGCCCTATAGGCCAGCGATGGGGCTGGGGCTGAGGGCATGCGGGCTCCGCTGCCCTCTCTTTCCTCCTTGTTTGGAGGCAGGACCAGTGTCTGCAGAACACTTCCTCCCCCTCCGGGTGGTGCTGCAATAACTGAGGGGCC
Source organism: Micronycteris hirsuta (assembly GCA_004026765.1). NCBI lineage: Eukaryota > Metazoa > Chordata > Mammalia > Chiroptera > Phyllostomidae > Micronycteris > Micronycteris hirsuta. The sequence continues at coordinate 74,843 of PVJI01007130.1, forward strand.
AGGTGGCTCTAGGCCCTCCAGAAATGCAGTTCCTCAGCCTAGGGTGTGCCCACCTACCTGAGTGTGCAGGTAATAGCACCTAACACTGTGCTCATGGCCTACCCATGCCCGATCCTCCCGGCTGTCTGCCTAAAGAGACTTCCCAAGGGCAGGGGTAGGTTTACCCAGAAGGGCCTAAACTAAACATGCCTGCAACCACGAACAAATATGGAAGAGGAGGAAATAAAGGAGCCCAAGGGCCTGGATGCAATCTGTGCCCACCGTCCAAACCTTAGCCTGCTGCCCCTGGGCAGGAATCTGGGCCCCCGCCACTGCTCACCAATGACATCATCATCTCCTTCCTCCTCACAGATGACCATGCGTTCCTCATCACTGGTCATGTCCTCACTCGCCGCACGCTGGGAACGAGAGGCTCGGGTGGGCAGCAAGGGAGGCCGCCCACTGGCCGCCAGGGCACCTCCCTCTCCGGGAGCCACAAAAGGGCCTGGAGCCCCAAACTGTGCAGAAGGCTTTGGGCCAGAGTAGGATGCAGGGCCAGACACCATCTGCAGGGCAGGTACAGGGAGAGTTCAGCTGGGGCTATTACCTTGAACAGCCCTCCCTGCCCATCTCCCTCACTCCCATGGCCTGCACCAGACCTGAGTCAGTTCCTGCAGTGCCTGGCTGTCCACTTCTCCGCCATCCAGGCTGTGGACCCCACTGTGGGAGAAGGCTCGGGGCCGGGCAGAACCAGGTCCCCCAACTGTGTGCAGACGTTCTGTCCCACAAGAGCTGCTCCCTGGAGCCTTGGGGTCTGTGCTCAAGAGTGTCTGGGCTGCAACAGACAGAAGCTCGGAGGACACTGTAGAGTAGAAGGGGAGAAGTGCTGCAGGGTCAGGAAGCCTCTTACCAGCACCTGGACAATATTTCTAGGTACTGGGCAAAAGCAGGCTGGACCTCCTGGGCCACCACACAGAAAAGAGATGCCACTCAAAAGCCCAACACCTCCATCCCTTTGGTTCCTGCCCTCTGGAGCCCAGAGGGCAACCCTTCTGAGAGTAAGAAGGCCTGCAGACAGGTTTGTGTGGCACCGGCAAGCTCATAACCACTGGCCTGCTCCCGCACTGCATGCCTGCCCTCAGAGTTGTAGGCCCAGACCCATAGGACTGCTCCAGAGAAGCTCCTCAGCACAGCACCAGGCACGCCTGACACCTGCAGTCAGCTGAAGCAGCAGTGAGGGGCCTCCAACTTTGGCCATGGGAGCCAGCCAAGCAGGGCTTAACTTCTGGCTCTGCCAGTTACTGTTTCCTGTGACTTCAAGCAAGCGGCTTTGCCTCTCTGAGCCTCAGTTTCCCCATTTGAAAAATGGGGTATGGTTTTGAGTCCCAGAGATTATACGCCCCTTGGTGCCTGGTGTGTAGTAAACGCTTAGTAAGTGGCAGTTGATAACAAGACTGCTGTTTGTAAATTTTATCTGTCTGGAGTTTCCTGGATCTTTCACATGAGACAAGTGCTGATTCTTTTGCAGGTAAGGGTCCTCAAATAAAAGTGAAACGACACAGAGGAGCTTCTGGGGGTGGAAGTGAGCAAGCAAGAGGGTACCAGAGGCTCTCAGAGAGGGAGGTGGCAGGACAAGAGAGCCAAGGAGCTGACTAACCTCCAGGGGCAGCAGCAGTACCCGTCTCCGACATGCTCCGCTCCCGAGTCTCCTTGTGCCCTCCTGCCAGCCCCAGGCTCGTGGGCTTGGCCTCTGAGCTGGACTTCTTCCGGTCCTTGTTGCACCACTTCCAGTCTGGGTGGGCCTTAAAGTGGGCTTCTTTCACCTGGCAGGAGAGGACAGGGAGACCCCTCACTCATCCACCCACTAGACGAAACTGGGGAGAAGCCAAGAAGAAGAGGCATTACCTGGAAGGCCAGGTCATGGTACTTCTGCTTCTCCTTGGGCCCTAGGGCATACCACCACTCGCCCAGAATCTTGCTGACGGTCCTGTTGTCCTGGTTGGGGTGACGCTGGTGGACCAGGGCCCGGTGCCTTTTGCTGAAGATCATAAAGGCATTCATAGGACGCCGGATATGGTCCTTCTCCCGCTAGATCAGACAGAGACCCAAGTACAATAGTTAGAACCAAGGAAACAGGCTTGGACAGCCACGAGGTGAGCTGGAGACAGGTGGGGACAAGGCACCTTGTTGGGGCTGCGTCCATCCTTCTCTGAAGATGAGTCTCGTTCCTTAGGCAGGGCACTGAGGGACTGGGTCCGGCGTTTTCCAGGTGGCAGAGGCAACTGGATCTCAGGAGACATGATGGAGAGAAAGCTGTGGTGGGAGTGGTAAGGACAGTGAGGGCCATGTCTCTGGCCAGGCCACCCCCTCCAGCCCCAGGCCTCAGGGCACTCACGCATCATCATGGTCACTTTCCGTCTCACTGTCCAGCCGGGGTTCTCCTGGAGGGCCAGGGGCCTCCTCCTCAGTGGTGGGCGGGGGGCCCTTTCCAGGTTCCACCCCCCCCAAAGTGTGGGGGGGTCCAGGCCCTGGGCTCTCAGGGCCTGTGGCTCCAGGTGGGCGCCCAGGGTCAACATTCCCTGTCCCACCTGGTGGCTGCTCATGAGCAACAGCCGCCGACTCAGCAGGTTCTGGGGACAGAAAGGCAGATCAGAGAGCTCATAGGCCCCCTCAACACCATTCTCCATGCCTTCCCACAGCCCCCCACCCCTCACCTTTGCTCTGGTTGGAGGCCACTGGGTGGCTGGCAGGTTGCTGGGCCTCACTTGGCTGCACGGAAGGGTCTGGCTGGCTGGGGGCCAGGAAGGGGACTAAGGAGTGCCAGGGGAACACGGCAACAGAGCGAGGTTCCACATTCGTCCACACTGTGGGAAGGAGCCAGATGAGCTTTGCAGCAGGAGAGCTTGGCCTTGACCCTCAACCCAAGCTTTTTTCCACCCTGGACAAGGAAGCTCCACCCCTCATTTACACCCCTTTCTCCTAGCCCTGAATCTTTTGACATCATGCATGCAACATCACTCAGAATAAAAACTCCTGCCTGAAGGGTTTCTAGGTTTACAAAACTGAAAACAGAAGCAGAGAAGGGAAAGAATCCTCACACCCCACTCCCTCCCTGACTTCCACCAGGGACCAAGCCAACGAATGACTGGCTCCTATCACAAACCAGGCCATGACAGACTGCCATCCTACACCCCTAAGGCCCTAAGACCTCAGCAGGCCCAGAGACCCTCCCCCAGCCATGGCATGTCGCCAGCGCCCATGCTGCCATCTGACATAGCCTCTTACCTTGGCCTCACGCTCCCTTCCTCTTTCCTGGGGCAGATGGCCCTGTCTCCTCTCCCCTCTCCCCTCCATTACCAATAGGGCATAGGGTCTTGAGTCTGTCTCTCTGCCTCCCTCCCCCTAACACAGGCCCCAGAGCCAGACCTGCCCTTCCCGGGCTGGGCACAGGTGGCTACGACAGCTTTCCCCTTACCCCCAAAGAGAATCTACTGCCTGTGAAGAAACCTCCCACCCTCCCTCCCTCTAAAACCCCAAGCTCATCTTTAGAGCATGGCCCAGCCCCCAAGCCCAGAAAGAGAAGAGGGTGTGGTAAACTCCTTGGAAGAAAAAGCACAGACAATGGGGCAGATGAGAGAACTGTTACGAGTCTCTGCCCAGAGAAGGCAAGAGTGCCAGGTGTTTCCTCGTGAATATACACAGGAAAGCATTTCCCTCACCCGGGGCCAGTCCCAGAGGCACCACCTTCAACCCCATGAGCTGGGTAGCTGGCCTGACTCCTGGGGCAGGCGGAGACTAGGAGTGGGCTTCCCTCTCACTGCTGGCTCCCTGGGGGAAGTGGGACCAGCAGTGGAGGCCCCTGCTAGGGGAAGATGATAAAGAGAGAAGGTGAACACCCTAGCCCTGGTCTCCATCATTCCAGGCCTTCCCCTGACCCAGACCACTCTAACCTGGAGTGACCACCCATGCCTACATAAGCCTTGACTAAGGGAGCCCTCAGTGAGACACTGGCCTCAAGACCTGATTCTGTGAAGAGATGACAAAAGAAAAAAGAGACATCAAGGCAACAGGAGAGGAACAAGGAGGTCAGCACTGGAAACCACTCAAGAGACTATGCAGACCCTATCCCCTACCCCCGGGGCACACAAAAGCCTTCTAAGCCCTCCAACCCCGTAACAGACCCCAGGGGCCTGAACCTGTCCCTCTCTTCACAAAGATCTTTCTTACCAAGACCTCTTCATCTTCTGGGTGAAGAAGGGGCCCAGCAGACAATGGGGGAACAGTCCTGTGGTCCTCCCCCTCCTGAACTCACCCCCAAGTGCACTATCCTCCAGGATCTTTGGGTCTCTCCCTCTCTCTCTGCAAAGCTCACCACTCCAGCCAAGGCTGTTCTAAGCAACACTTCCCAAGCCCTGTCCTAGCCCTACACTACTCAGTCACAGCCCCTTCCCTCTATCTAGTCTCCAGCAGGTCTCAGGCTGCTCCAGTTCTAATCCATGCTCCCAAACCAGTTACTGTGCACCCCTCACCCCCAATGACAACAGACCTGTTTCACCCCATCACCTAAACACCAGGGCTGCCCCAGCTACTCCCCACTCCCATCACTTCGCTACACTCCCACCTGCCGTCACTAACCACTACAGCAGAGCTCAGTAACTTTCCCGTTACCCCTATACTCGGCCTCTACCATTCCCCTACTGTATGCCCATCACCGTTGCTCTGCACTGAGCACCCCGACACCTTGACCCCTACAGTCCCAGGGCCCCAAAACTACTGACCGAACATTCCGAGGCCACGGGAGGCCGCGCTGGACGCGGGCACCAGGGGCCTGTGGGCTGAGTACATGATCTGGCGCCCGGGGGCCCGGCCGGGGCTCGCGCCTCCTCAGCGGCCGCCGCCGCCGCTCCGCCCGCCGCCGCTCCGGCCCAGGGGCAGCTGGAGGCCGTCGCCGCATGCCCCCCCACCCCCGGCCGCCCCCCTCCGGCCTCCCCACGCGGGGGTCTCCGCCGGGAGCGCTTGCGCACAACGCCGACTGCCTCCCGCCGCCCGAGGGGCGGGGGAGGTCAGAGCGCTCCGGCCCCGCCCCCCGGCGCGCGCGGGGGCCGTCACGGGGCGCGCGGCACAGGGGCCCTCGGCGCCGCCCCCTCCCTTTCCCTACTCAAGCACCGAGCCCAGCGGGGCGGGGCGCGGGTGCGCGTGCGCGGCCCCCTCCCTTTCCCCGCTCCCCGGCTTGGTTGCTCCCTCCCTCGCAGCTCCGGCGGGTAACGGCTCTAGCCCCGCGCGCCCCGGCTGCCAGCGCCGCCGCCCCGCCTTTCCGGGCCCCTGGCCCCGCGGCTCAGCGTTAGGTCGACCTCCGGCCCCGGGCAGACAGACGGACCAGCGTGTGTGCGCTCGTGGGCTCCGAACGAGCCCCGCGCCGAACCACTGCCGCCTCCCCGCCCCGCCACTACTACGCGCTCCCCTCCCCCCGCCGCGCCTCCCCCCGCCCTTTCCCCGCTTCCCCCGCGGCCTTCCGCGCAAGCCCGGCCCCCCGCGCGTGAGCCCATTGGCTGTCGCCGCCCCGCGCGGGTCAGGCCCCGCCGCGCCCGCCCCCATTGGCCGCCCCGGGGGAACGTCAGTCATATGCAAATTAGGACAGGGCGGGGCGGGCTCCGGTTGGCCTCGAGCAGTCCGGGGGCGGGACCACGGAAAGAGGGAGGCAGGACGAGCGCACTGCAGTAAAGGCGCCGAGCCAGG
>PVJI01007131.1:0-80654 GCA_004026765.1 Micronycteris hirsuta
CCTCCCGCCTTTTTCTGCCCTCCTGCCCATCCGGCCTGCCCTGACCCCATCCTCAGGCACTTCGTCCCCGAGGCTGCCCGTCCTCAGCACAGCCCGACATTGTTACCAGCTCCCTGGTAGAGGCTGGGCAGAGAGGTGGGCTGGGCTGGACCCTGGGGGTCAGCTGGGAGGCCAGGACACCATAGGCACTGGGGTCTCCGTGGGGGTTGCTGTCTTGGTGACACCTTGTCCCCACCACTGCAGATATTCCTCCTGCCCGCTAGGATCCCCCACTCTCCACAGAGGTTTGCCAACACTGTGGGGCTGGTGATCGAGCGGAGGCGGCTGAAAACCGAGCTAGATGGGCTCAGGTAAGTGGAAGTCTGGGGCAAAGACACAAGTGGGGGATGGCGTAGCAGGGGTAGGCAAGCAGCCGAGGAAGCAATCTGAGATAGACCCAAGAAAGCACTTCCTGGCCATTGAGCGAGAATGGGGAGGCGATGGGGATCCTGTATTTGCCGGTTGAAGGGGAGAGGTTAGGGTGGGTGGTGGGGTGGGTTTGACAATGGAGGTGGTAAGGGTGTTCTCCGTGACCCTCTGGTTGCCCGTTGAGCCTGCAGACCTCCGGCTGGGACGAGAGCCCGTGCTTTCTGCACTGAGGTCTGCTGGAGGGTTGCAAAAGGCAGACCCAGCCGGTCCAGGGCAGCCAGGACACGGTCGCCCCTCCAGGCTCTGCCCCCGAGCTTATTCAGTCTCCGCCAGGGCGCTCCCCGCCTGCCCGACCCATTCCACAGCCCGCGCTGGCATTGGAATCGCACTTGCTACGGGCCGGGCACCCGCCCAAGCGCTTTATGTGCATTTTTCTTCAGTTAATCCTCACAGTGACCCTCTGAGGCAGGTACCGTTGTCATCTGCACTTTACAGGTGAAAAGACTGGGCACAGGGAAGTTGGGTTTGCCAGACGCAAAGCGAGGCAGGGCCGGGACAGTCGGGAAGGGAGCGGAGTGGCCGCAGAGAAGGCCGAGCGGCGCCGAGCGGCGCCGTTTCCGAGCCGACTTCCGGTTTGGTGCCTGTCGGTCTCCCGGTCACTGTCTTCCGAGAGGGGGCGCTGCCTGTGGCTCGAGGGACAGAATTTTACAAAAGCTAAACTGCTTTTTGTATGTTTTACTCAGAAAATTAAAAATTCCCAACATGTTACCGGCAGCCATTATAACGAACTTTTTTTTAATGCTTTCCTTTTTTCTAATTATCAAACACGTTCATTCTTGAAAGCTGGAAAAGTACAAGAAAGCATGAACAAAATGAAAATGACCTGTCGGGAGGAGGGTGAATGTTAGGTGTGTGAATGCTATCTCAAAAAGAAAGCACAAAACACAAACAAACAAACAAACAAACCCCAAAACAACCCCCCCAAAAAATAACAAAGAGAAAAGAAACACAATTGTCGCCCTGCCAATTAAACCTAACAAAGCACTTAAACTTCCATGCTGTCTTTTCCTGTGCATAGCTGCACCTTCCAACATTGCCGTCTGAATTCAAGCATGGGTTTGAGTTTTGCCTTTTTTTACATAAAAAAACTCATGAGTATTTCATATAATATTAAGTTCCTTTTTAAAAGCACCATGTTAATGGCTGCCTGCTAATCTGCTGCATAATAGTCTGTTGTAGAAGCAGATGCCTGGCCTTGAACTCTGAAAGAAAACTCTCCCGTGGGGCTTTATCTGGGGAGTCTTCAGTGATGGAGAGGACGGTTTCCTCAATAACATTTTTATAGCAAATTCAATAACAGATTTCATCTGGCTGCTCTGACCTTTAATAAAAGCCAGGGACTCGACATTAAAATTCCACTCCTAAGGCAATTTCTGGAGGACATCGCAGCCCAGTGAGGAAGCTGTGTGTCAGCCAGCTCCCAGGGCAGAACTGAGGGTGCCGGGCGGGGTGAGGCACTGTGTCTGTGAGAGGGACTACTTCTCTTTTTGGGGAGCAGTTGACGGGCAGGCAGAGCTAGCCGGGTCCTGGGGACTGAGCCTGGGGACTTGCCATTCAGTGACAGGTGTGCTGCACACACAGGGCCATGGGGCGGCCCTGGTCTGCCAGGTGCTCCTCAGGCTGGGGGCGTGGGTGGGCCTCAGGGGGTGCATGTTGCTGGGATTTCGTCCGGCAAAATCCGTGGGTGACCGTAACCGATGCATAAAAGAATCTCACACCAAGATACGCTGGGAGAAAAGAGTCCGGAGCCACGGGACTATTTCCTTTATCTCAGGAAAAAGGCCCCGGGTGTAGCTTAGCCGGGCGTTTTATTAGAAGCTTTAGGACAAATTTACATTGGATTGATTATTCATGGACTTATGCAGAACAGGGGTCTTCAGCTGAGTCATGAGGATATATGGGAAGGGAACAGATAAGGGGTAGGTTTACTTAGTAACAGAGCATTAGGATGTAAATTCAGGTCCAGTGGCAGACAGGACCGGGGTAGTACATTAAACAGGAGACAAGTAAATTGAGGGTAAGCTAACTAGGGCTGTTAACTTTTAGGACCATAAAACATTGAGGCAGGGATTCATTAACTTAAGCTTCTTGACTCTGGGAGGGAGAGACTCAGCAAGTCAGAGAATTTCTTAAGATACATTTTTGCCAAATTCCTATTAGAGAATTCCTTTTCCACTGACATGATCCACGCTTGTCCACACGGGAATAATTTTTGCTCACACGGAGCCGAGCTCTTTACGCATAAATTCCCAGGACTGCATGTTTACACGCGTGTGGAAAGAATTCCCACAGGTGCACTAGAGGCTACGTGTACATGCACACAGACCTTCCTCCCGAGAAGAGACCCAGCGCTTTGGTTCAGTCCTCGAAGGCATCCATGACCCTGAAAGGGGAAGGCTCTCTCATCTGGGGGGCGGCGGGAGGGCATCTTCCACATGTTGGTTCCTGAAAGTTCCATGTGCTCTGACCTAGAGCACCAGCAGGCTGATGGAGCATCCAGCCACAGGCCCTTCATTCGGACTCAGCCTCAGCTTCTGTTTCAGAAAAGTGACAATACTTGTCACGATGCTCTCTACCCTTCCAAGGTGGTCTCTAGTCTGTCCTGCTTTTGCCACTTACAGGCTGTAATCCCTGCCAAACTGCCCAGCTTCTCTGAGCCTCAGAGACCTATCCACTTTGAAAATCATCAACCTTCAGTAACCAGGAAGATCATGCAAATGGGGTGGTTAATTACCCTCTCACTTTGGGGGTGCACATTGCTTCTGGGACAGCCAGGCGTGGCCATTAGGTTGCGCTAACAGGGTGAAGCGGGCAACCGGCTCTGCGGGGCCTGCAGCCAGGCCCAGAGATCAACAGGCAGAGCTAGGCAGGAGGGAGGCTTCCCTGAGGCTGCCCAAATGGGGCGCTGGTTACCCATCCTTTGCTCGAGCAGGTACTACATAGGAGACACCACAGATGTCCTGTTCGAGAAGTGGTTCTACTGCGAGGACCTCGGCACACAGCTGGGCCCCATCATCCAGGAGTGAGGCCCACCCCAGCCCCGCCCCTCATTCTCCTGAGGCCCCAGGCTCTGGCTGGGCAGCAGACACACCTGAGAAGTGCTCCCTGCAGCACCTGCCAGCCTGGAGCCGTCACACCTGGGATTCAGGGAGAAAGATGACCTCTCCCAGGGTGGGAAGCCCCGGGTGGAGACCCCGTTAGGGAGGGAAGGAGGCTGCTCCACGGAGCTGGGAGTGAGCAGATGGCAGATATGAGTCATGTGAGGGCCCCACGAGTATGTGTGTCTGCCTCACTGACCTCTCAGTCGGGAACACTGGCCTCGCCTCCCCTCCTCCCCTCCCCGCTATGTCCCTGCAGGTTCTTCAGCTCTGAGCAGCACAGAACAGGAAAGCCCAACCCTGGTGAGGCCACTGGAACCACCTTTCTCCCTCCCTCCCTATCTCCTTTCCCAGGGTAGGATGGGTCTCAGCCCAGGGTACTAGGGAGTCCCTCTTTGAGTACCCTGCCCAGTACTCAAGGCATGGGAAGATGGCACCAAATAGTAACCACCCCCGCCCCTGCACCATGTGGCTGCTGGGTCCTTGGCCTTGAGGCAGAGTCCATTCCTCCAACTGAGAGCTGGGTCCCCTGGGAACTGGGTCTGCTGGGACTGGGAGGGCTGGACCAGAGGACACTGACCACAGCTGGGCCATGGGTGCAGACCAGCTGCTCAAGGAAATGCCGTTCCCGCTGAGCACACGATCCGTCATGGAGCCCATGTCCCTGAAGGCCTGGTTGGACAGCCACCGCAGGGAGCTACAGGGGGGCACACCCCTCAGCCTCTTTGGGGACACCTATGAAACTCAGGTAATGCAGCCCTGGGCCACCCAGGGTATCCACCCAGCAGCCTGGGAAATGGGAACTACACACGCACCTCAGAGGTTGTAGACATAGGCATAGGCCTTCCTGTTTTTTCCCTGACTCAGAAAACAAAGGCTTTACTGTGAGTGGTCCTGAGCAATCTTTCTTTGCCTTCAGAGTCGGGGGATGTCCCATCCAGTGATAGGTTTCTAGGGCCTGGGGTTATCCCCCTGCTAGGAATTCCTGAGCCTCTGTCTTGGGAATTGGAAGGGAGAGGCGTTTGGGGGTGAGGGTTGGGTGGAAAGATACACAGAGACCCAAACAAACCTGGCCTTCTTTCATTCAACACGTACTAAGTATCTACTGTTTCCGGGACAGTAAGATAGAATCACTGCCACAGAGTGTATGGTCTGGTAAATGGATAAGTTAATCAACAATCACCACAATTGTGATACGGTATTTGGTAGAAAAACTTTAGGAAGCCACAGGAGGATAGAGGAGGAACCCACAGTGGGAGGGAAGTCAGGGAAGGCTTCCCGGAGGATGTGATGTGTAACCTACATTTTAAAGGGAGGTATTGAAAGCATTCTGGGGAGGGGAGGAGCAGGAGCAAAGGCCTGAAAGCTTGGAACAGGCTGGCCCTGCAAAGTAGCTAAGGTAGGCAAAACCGGGGCGGGGGAGTGGGGGCAGGCATGGCCGGGTCCTGGCTGGTCTCCCGAGGCAGGCAAGGTTCAAGGACTTACCCTGGAGACAACAGAGCTTCACCCAAGCATTGAAGCAGGGGGATGATGAGGCCGGAATGGGAGGGCAAGTGTGGGGGCAGAGAGACCTGCCGGAAGGCTCGTGATCGCTTGTGCTTTACAGTGTGCAAATTGGCATGTCCTTGCCGTGTAAATCAGACAGCCCTGTGGAGAGTCACTCACTGGGTACAGACTGCCCTTGGAGGCCTGAGCTTAGCAGGGCTCTGAAAGCAGGCGCATACCGCAAAGCGCCTGCCACCGTCACGGCAGCGTCATTTAGCGCCACGCTGGCCTCAGGGCCTTTGCTTTCCACCTCTTTCTCACCCCTACTCCCACCTGCTTCAGTTTATGCCAACAAATGCCCACTGAGTGCCCCCTGGGCCAGCAGGACCACAGCCTGCATGGTTGCTGCGGGCTTCCAGGCCTCCTGCTCTGGCTCCCTTCCCGTCTCTCTCCTCCTCCTCAGGCCAGAATTTCACAGGGAGGTGGGCACCCTTTGGGGAATTATGTGTGTGCACTATGTGAATCTGTGCTATGCTGTGCACATGTGCGAGTGCCCCTAGTGTGCCCCTGGCAGGTATGCCTTCCTGTGGGTCAGCAGTAGTTGTGGTGTGCCACAGAGGGACCACGTGTGCATGTGTGTGTGGAAGGCTGGCATGTGTGGTCCCGAATGGCCGGTGAGCACCACCCACCGTGATGGAGGCCACAGGGAGGCCTGCAGTCTGGGCAGCCTTTGCGTCACACAGGGAAACTCGGCTGTATTGCAGGCCCTGCCCCTACCCCACACAGGTCTGGTGTCTGGGTTTAAGGCCATGTCCTTTTGGGAGCAGAAAACACCAAAAAGATCTGTGTCACTTCCTCCCAGGTGATCGTCTACGGACAAGGCAGCAGCAAAGGCCCGAGACAGGATGTGGACATGTGGCTGTGGCAGCTGGCAAGTGGGGTCTGCAGGAGAGGGTGGCACAACCTCCGGTCCTTGGGGACCAGGCTGCTCCCCGGCCTGGCGTTCCCATAGTCCAGACCGGCCACCAGGGCCCCCCCGCCAAGGCTGACTCAGGACTCTCGGACAGGCACTGAGGTGTGATAGCCCCCATTCAATTCTCCTGCTCTTCTCCTCCAGGAGGGCTCCTCTACGGTGACTGTGGGGGGACAGCGCTTGAGCCTGACCCCTGATGAAAGCCTCCTGGTGCCGGCTGGGACTGAGTGAGTCCACGAGGGGGCCTTGCCCTCTGCTGTGGGACTGCCCTCCTCTCCCCGGGATGCTTAGGGCCCAGCCTTGCCTGACCCCTGCCTGACCCCTGCCCACCTGTGTCTCCACAGGTATGCCTGGGAGCGAGGGCAAGGCTCTTTGGCCCTGGCTGTGACCCAGGACCCCGCCCGCAAGAGGCCGCTGGGGTGATAGTCTCAAAGCAGCCACAGCACCACCCCTGCCCAACAACTGCTTTCTCAGTCCCCACTGCTTCTAGGTGTACTGCTGCTAAGTGACGCAGCCCTGGGCATCGTTGTCATCCATTCTCCTCCCATCCCCTGTCGCCAGGCTCCTGCGGGGCCAGTCGCTCCCCTTCTCCTCTCATAACCCTCAGCCCTTTGCCCTGAAGGGCTCCTCGAGGTCCGTCCCTGAGGTGGGGCTGCCTGTCCATCCCACTGTCCCCACAGGCTCAGTTCAGCACCCATCGGCCACCAAGAACGCCCCCAATAAAAGCTTCCTGGTGGATGAGCACCATGGTTCTGCGAGGACACAGGCTGTGGTCGACAGCTGACCCCATTATCTGGGCGTGGGGAGGGTCCGTTAGGGGGTGTCCTGCTTGCTGAGGGGCCATCGTCACTGTGCATGTGGCCCGACCTACACAGGCGTGGTCGTCCTGGGGGCACAGCTGATGTCGTCTCTCTGCCTCTTTCCCATGTATTCTTTTTACATAATTTTTAAAAATAGCATGTTAGGTTTTTTCCCCCATTAGCAGGGGTGGTTTCTGCCAGTTGGATCAGTAGAAAACACAGAAATACATAAAACCCACGAAGCCCCCACCCAGAGTCAAGCAGTGTTAACACACGAAGGTCATGAGGGGCCCTGAGAGGGTTCGAAGCTGTGTGAGGAGGCTGGGCCCCCCATGCACCCCCTGCTGGGCGAGGTACCTCATCCTCACACTCAGGGGGCTCCCAGGCAAGGTCTGGGACCCGAGTGCCGGAAGCCCCAGAAGCAGCAGGGGGTGGAAATGAGGCCCAAGACCTGTGCTTGGGATCCTGGGACTTCAATGAGAAGACAACAAGGGGCAATTGGGGGCCACTGAAGCTGGATCTAGACGGAACAGATTCCTGGTTAGAGTCAGTGTTTCCTCTGGAAAACTTGGGTTCTGAACCTTGCCTTCTCCACCGTGGCCCGGCGGCTCACTGCTTTGATCCACTCCACTGAAGAGCAGAGAGGATCCTGACTTTGCAGAAGAGGCTTCTGGCCCTGATGGATGTCTACTTCACGCACCTCCCTCCTCCTAAGGGCTTTCTTCTGCTGAACACAAAGGAAAAACACCTCCAGCCTCCCCCAAACTTGCAAACGGTCCAGGGCAGTGAGAGCAGAGGCCTGATGTGTGCCGGGGCTGCAGCCACGTGCGGCTCTGTGCGGAAGCTGAGACAACACGGTGATGTCCCAGGGAGGCCCCCGGCAGGGTTCAGGTGGCCACAAGTAGAGGGAGTTTGTCCATAGTGCCTAACCCAAGACAGAAAATAATAAGAATTAGATCTTCTGTTTCTCTGAAACACTAGTTCTGTGCCAGGGATATCCCTAGAAGTTTTTACATACATTATCTTATTAATCCTCACAACTCTCCAGCAAGGGGGTAGCTCCCCACTTTAAAGATGAGGCTCAGAGAGGTTTGGAAAGCAGGCAGCTCTGTGTCCAAGTGAGGCCTGTCTGCATTCAAAGCTCAGGCTAGGGGTCTCACCACCCAGCACCCTGTAGTTGCAGCCTGTCTGCCCTCAGCCTTGGCCAGACAGGGGCCCAGGGCAGGGGCATCTGAGGGGGAGGAGTCAGTGGCCACTATGCCTCAAACCCAGAGGCCTAGGCAGAGCTGGCAGCACATGACACGCTGCTGACCACGGTCAGTTGGCAAGAGTTCGTGTGAAGTCCTAGAATCACGGCCTTCCTTGGTGCTGTCCCAGGTCATCAGGAGCCCTAGGCCCTCATCGCTGCCCTCAGGCCTGGCCACAAGGCCTCATGAGAACACCACACAGTGGGAGGGAAGGAGTTGAACCTGGTCCAAAGCTAGCCCCCGCCTCCCACTCCCCTCTCTTCAGGGAATGCTGGGTGGAGGTGGAGGGGGTAGACAGTGGACAGGGAAACTGCAGGATTCTCAGCATTGTTCCATTCCGGGGAGGAGCCCCAGGTCCCCAGATCATAGCAATACAAATCGGCAAGGGAGCCCTCTCTCTGTGGAATTTCATCATGTGCATGGGCTTGAGGCCATCGCAGACTTTGGAACCATCAGGAGCGTGGGTGTAACTACAGCGCCGGCAGAGCACAAACAGGCTGACCCCACGGGCCATGCGCACAGTCGGGCATATACTGGACTGCCCACCTCCTTCTCCCAGAATACAGTCCTGCTGGCCCTATAGTCCCTGCTGCCACAGCAGGTGGGGGCAAGGCAGCGGCCACCCAGCCTGTATACGTGATGGAGAGTGGGGTACATGATTGGCCTGGGTGTCTGCATGATCTAGAGAGCTGTGGGTTGCCAGGACCAGCTTCCTTCTTCAGCAAGATGTTTGACCACGCAGAGCTGCATACGCTCTCTCCCAGCTCAAACCAGGAGGGCCCTCCTCCTGCTTTAGGGTCTCTATGGGCCTCCACCTCATCCCTGCTGGGCCCTGCTTCCTCCTCTGCCCAGGGTACACAGATGGACCCCTCCAGTGTGGGATCAGAGACCTGGGGGAGGGGCTGTCACCCACTGTGGGTAGAGAAGGGAGGGAGGGCAGGCTGCAGGGTTCCCCTTTGCTAGCAAACAGGAACGCTGGCTGTTTCTCAGTGGCTTCCAGGACACTGGTGAAAACCCCAGGACACTGAGTCACTGCGGGCCAGCGGACAGACAGCACTCACCCCTAAGCACTCACGGAGCGGGAGAAAGACTGCAAACTTCTCTGGGTCCACGGCCCATGCAGCACATGGAATTTCGTAACTGGAGCGCTCCCTCTGCCCTTCCTTCTCTCTCTCCCTCCACTCTCCCTTCCTCCCTCCCTCCCTCTCCCTTCTTCTCTGCCTCTGCCCTCACCACTGCACCAGGATCACCAGCCCCCTGTGTCCCAGCCTCTTCCCCCAAGCTGTCTGCGTTCCTGGCGCCAGTCCTGGGTGTGGAGTTTGTCCTGGGCCTGGTGGGGAACAGCTTGGCCTTCTTCATCTTCTGCGTTTACACGCGGCCCTGGTCGTCCAACGTGGTGTTCCTGGTCAGCCTGGTCTTAGCTGACTTTCTCCTGATCACCAACCTGCCCCTCCGCGTGGACTACTACCTGCACCGCGAGACCTGGCACTTCGGGGAGGCAGCCTGCAGGGTCAACCTCTTCATGCTGTCCACCAACCGCACGGCCAGCGTGGTCTTCCTCGCGGTCATCGCGCTCAACCGCTACCTGAAGGTGGTGCGGCCCCACCACTCGCTGAGCCGGGCCTCGGTGCGGGGGGCAGCCTGGGTGGCCGGGGGTCTCTGGGGGAGCATCCTGCTCCTCAATGGGCACGTGTTCCTGATTGCCTTTCCCAGCCAGGCCTGCCTCAGTTACCACCTGGGCACGTATTCCTCGGCCTCAATCCACTGGCACCAGGCGCTGTACTTGCTGGAGTTCTTCCTGCCGCTGGCGCTCATCCTGTTCGCCACTGTGAGCATCGGGCAGACCATCCGGCGCCGCGGCCTGGGCGGGCAGGCGGGCCCCCCGGAGGGCCGAGCGCGTGCTGGCCGCCGTGGTGGCCGTCTACACCATCTGCTTCTTGCCCAGCATCGTCTTTGGCGTGGCATCCATTGTGGCCTTCCACCTGCACGCCTGCCCCACTCTGGACATCTGCTCACAGCTCTTCCACAGCTCCCTGGCCTTCACCTACCTCAACAGTGTCCTGGACCCCCTACTCTACTGCTTCTCCAGCCCCAACTTCCTCCGCCACTGCCGCACCCTGCTGGGCCTCAGCCAGGGCTCTCAGGGCCCGGACAGCGACGAGAACTCCTACCAGCCCCCTGCCCGGCTGCCTCCAGGAGGCCTCCAGGAAGGCAGAGACCATAGGGAAGCTGCAGGCGGAGGGCTCACTGGGGGTTTCCCTGGAGTAAGGGAGGCCCCTCCTGGGCCTGGGGTCTGCACTGGCACTCTGGGGTAGAGGGAAGGGCCACTCCTGGACTGTTGTCAGCACAGGGAGCCTCAGCCAACTGGTTGCACAGGAGCCAGGCGGGTGGCAGGGACAGATTGTTGGCCTTATGGAGATGTGTCCCTGGAGTCACCCCCAGAGTGCGGGAAAGAGTCTGATGGAGACAGGCAAGGGCTGTCGAATCTACACAGCTAGTCCCACCTTGGGAGAGCTCCTCACTGTGGGAGCAGAAGTCTTGCTTCAGAAATTGGACAGCTGCCTGTTCCGGGATCTTCTAATACTAATAAACTTCCTCTGAAAATGCAAGCCTATCTGGGCTGTCCTTTCTTTTTAAATTATATTTTATTGATTATGCTATTAGAGTCCCAATTTTCCCCCCTTCCCCCCCCACCCAAGCACCCCCCCACTCCCTCAGGCAATCCCCACACCATTGTTCACGTCCATGGGTCAGGCGTGTAAGTTCTTTGGCATCTGCATTTCCTATACCATACTTTACACCCCCACGGCTGTTCTGTGACTGCCTTTGTACTTCTTGATCCCCTCACCTCTTCACGCATTCCCCACACTCTCCTCCCGTCTGGCAACCACCAAATGCTCTCTGTATCCATGATTCTGTTTCTGTTCTCGTTTGCTTAGTTTGTTTTGTTAGATTCAATTGTTGATAGAAACATATTTATTGCCATCTTATTTTTCATAGTTTTGATCTTTCTCTTTAAAAAAAGTCCCTTTAACATTTCATATAATAATGGTTTGGTGATGATGAACTCCTTTAGTTTTTTCTTGTCCGGGAAGCTCGTCATCTGCCCTTCCATTCTAAATTATAGCTTTGCTGGGTGGAGCAATCTTGGCTGTAGGTCCCCACTTTTCATGACTTTGAATATTTCTTGCCAGTCCCCTCTAGCCTGCAAAGTTTCTTTTGAGAAAACAGCTGATAGCCTTATGGGAACTCCTTTGTAGGTAACTGCTTTTTTCCTTGCTGTTTTTAAGATTCTCTCTTTATCTTTAACCTTTGGCATTTTAATTATGATGTATCTTGGTGTGGTCCTCTTTACATCTGTCTTGTTTTGGACTCTGTGTGCTTCCTGGACTTGTGAGTCTATTGCCTTCACCAAATTAGGGGCATTTTCTTAATTATTTATTTCTTATTGTTCTCATTGGTTGTTTTTTGCATCCTTATGTTCCAAATCATTGATTTGATTCTCAGTTTCATCCACTCTCCTGTTGTTTCCCTGTCAATTATTCTTTATTTCAGTAAGTGTATCCTTCATTTCTGACTGGATCTTTTTTATGCTGTTGAGGTCCTCACTAAGTTTCTTGAGCATCCTTATTAAGCAGTGTTTTGAACTCTGCATCTGACAGATTATTTCCATTTCACGTAGATCTTTTTCCGGAGTTTTGATCTATTCCTTTATTTGGGCCGTGTTTCTTCATCTAATTTTGGCAGCTTCCCTGTGTTTGTTTCTAAGTGTTAGGTAGAGCTGCTTTGACTCTGTTTCTTGATAGTGTGGCCTAAAGTAGTAGGTGTCCTGTAGGGTCCAGTGCACAGCCTCCCGTCATCCAAGCTGGGTGCTCGAGGTGTGCCCTTCATGTGGGCTGAGTACACCCTTCTCTTGTAATTGAGCCATGATTTCTGTTGGCAGGTCAATGGGAGGGATTTACCCAGGCCATTCAGCTGCAAGGACTGGCTGTGACCACTGACCACCAACTTCCACCCCGCCATGGAGGATCAGTTGTGCAGGGGCAGGATGGAGGTGCTCCGATGTGGTCTGTAGATGTCTACTGGGTGCGCAGGCTCTGGGGTTTTCTGGGTAGTGCAGGCCAAGGTCAGCCTCCAACTGTGTTCTGCCTGGGGCCACTGCGCACAAGCTATAAAGCAGTCTCAGATGGCTGCTACCTGTGCTGGGCTTGAAGATTCCCAGGTGAGGCTAAGCTGTGAATCTAGACTGGCTGCTTCCAGTGCTGGGCCTGGAGCCACTTAGCAAGAGGTACTGGGGCTGACAGAATTTAAGAAGTTGTGAAGTATGAGCCAGGACCAGCGATTCATATGGAAAAGTCACAGTTAATAGTTTGGGTGGGCATGTAAATTGGGTGAGATGGAATCTGAGGGTATCTCCAGGGAGGGGCAAATAGTGTTAGCTAGGATGATGGAGTCTTAGATATGGTACCAGCCTGCTGGCTCTTTGGCTCTGTGGGGAGAGGGTTCAGAAAAAGAACAATGGTCTATGCACGCCTTTCTGTCTCGAAGAAAACTGTCCCCCAGCTCCCACCTTGATGCCAGACACTTCGGTTTTTCCCTGTATGCTTCTGGTGCCTTTCAAGCTGCAAACCTGGTGCTAGAGCTCAGAGGAAGTGAGTCTGAGTAAGCCCATGTGTAGGTTCTTTAAGAACTGCTTGGAACTCCAGAAGTTTCTTCTGCTGACTCAATCCCCGCTGGTGTTGTCACCCAGAAGTCATGGGGACTTACCTTCCTGGAACTGGAACCCTGGGCTGGAGGAAGTAGTGTGGGGCTGGGACTCATCACTCCTAAGATATCCCTCCCAAATTTTTATCCACCATACATGGATGTGGGACCAGCCTGTTTGATATCTCTGTCACTCCTACCAGTCTGGATGGACGTGGTTTAATTCTATAGTTGTCAGACTCCCATTCAACTTGATTTCTGACAGTTCTGAGTGATGGTTGTGCTATAGTTTAGTTGTAATTTTGATGTGGTTGTACGAGGAGGTGAGCTGTGTTTACCTATGCCGCCATCTTGATCAGAAGTCCTCCAGTCCTGGCTGTTCTAAACCAATCTGAATAAATATGTCTTTGGGCTCATTCAGTTCTGACAACAGTAGGGTTCAAAGTAAATGTCCCAAGATAAAGGGAAACTCTGGGGACAGAGTGGGGAAGCTCTCCAGGGCACCATCCTTCCACACTACTAGAGCCCTGGAGTGTCCTCAGGCTCATGTGAGGCGCAGCCCTGCTGGGTCCCTGGGAGTTCTCTGCTCCTCTCTGGCCCCCAGCTTCTCTTCTGCGATCCCCGAGATCCTTCCCAAAGCACCAAGGACTGGGCCCTGCTCTGCTCTTCCCTAAGACAATGTGGAGGTCACTACCTTCACCACCTCCAGCCAGTCCAGGCTCTTGGCTCAGCTCCAGCTTCCCTCCCTCCCCTGCAAGGCTTTCCTCAGCCCCAAGTGCACTAACCTGGCCCTAGAACCTGTGGTGGCAGCTACACCATCAGAAAACAACTGGTGTAAGAGCCAGGGCCTCAAGGTCACCACAGTTGGCTCACAGCTCTCCTTTGAGATCATCTTGCCCACCTCTACCCCTTTCTGTTCTGTTTAATATGCCTGTGGCCAGTATCTGAGACCATTTGGGCTAACTCATCTGTTGGCCTGGGTCCCCCAGGCACAGGTGTGTACCTGGCACAAATCAGGGTTTTGTTCTTTTTTGGGGGGGCAGGGGGGCTGGGGATAGTGGTTATCTCTACAGTCTGAAGGGGAAGTCACAGGGCAGGTGCATAGCCTTCAAGGCCTCCAAAGGACTACTTAGAAGTCACTAAAGGCCCAAACGTGTATCTCCTGAACCCTGTGTGTCCCCAGCCCTGGCCACCGCAGAAGACCGAACACTTCCCCATATCAGATGTGCACCTCTCCACTGGGGAGACAGAAGGGGCCGGAACTGGTTATCCACTCACCCTGGACACAGGCATCTAGTCCTCAGCTATAGGCTGTGATGACAGGGACCAAATGCTCTCTCCTCAGTTCCCTCCACTAAGTCCAACCCTGTTATATCATGGACTGGGATGCTTTCCCATGCCTCAGGAATGGAGCCCAAAGCACTGGAGAGCCCCATGCCCCAGGAGAGAGACATCCAGGGACAGTGTGGATGTTGGGGTGGGAGATGGAGAGAACATGCCAGGGGAGGGAGGTGGCCTGGGGGACAATGGACAGGACTGATACTGGAACCCACTTCCTCAGTATGTCTCTAGTTCTCTTCCCTCTTGGTGAAAACTCACCAAGTGCTCTTAGAAACCCACAGATATAAGAACCCAAACCAAGTGATAGAAAGAAGCATGTCACCTGGGCCACTCCAGGATGGCTCCTCATGTCTCTGTCCCCAGGGCTCCCTGCTCCATTCCTCTTTTTTTTTTTTTTCTTCCCCTTTTTAAAAGAGAGGGAAAGAAACAGCAATGTATGGTTGCTTCTCACATGACCCTCACTGGGGACCTGGTCCACAACACAGGCATGTGCCCCAACCAGGAATCGAACCAGCGACCCTCAGGTTCCTAGCCCGCACTCAATCCACTGAGCTACACCAGCCAGGGCTGCTCCATTCCTCTTGTGGCTGACTTTTCACCTTGGCACAGCCCCTCCCAGGGACTCCCCACCTCTCCACCCTCTACCACCATGGGGAAAAGTGGGCCAAGCCTGGACCAACCCAACTTCAGGCTGAGATTTGTAATTTCTGAGTCAGACACTTTTATGAGAGGCCCAGGCACTCCTGGAGGCTGGGGACTGAGCACTTTCTCAAGGACCCCCACCCCCAGGTGTGCTGCCAGAGCACTGAGTGAGGAAGACAGTAATTGGTGAGGGGGGAGTGAGAAGGGACAGGGGAGAAGGAAGAGGAGGAGAAAGTAATCTGTGTCCAAGTGCAGGATTTTCTACAAATGGGAGGGCAATGCCCCTGACAGTGTAAGGTAAGGTACAGGCAGGCTGAGTAAAGACCCTGTTTCCTGTATTTGGGTTCCAAGTAGCATTTTGACCCTCGGGTGGGCTGCTTTATTCATTGTGACTATTGAGCAGTGCCTTCTGTCTTCCCTTTCTCTTAATGTAAACTGCTGTCGACCTGAGGGACAGCAACTGGCATCCGCGACTCTCCTCCGGGGACTCCTGAGCAGGGGGATAGCAGGCAGGGCTGGGCTGATGGGCCCGTGGTAGCCACTAATCACCGAGCATTTACTGGGCACCTACCAGTGGCCAGACGCTAAGCTACAAAGGCAGATGATACAACCCTGACCTTGAGCCTCTCCAGGCCAAGATGGGAGAGACAGACCTGCAAATGGATCAAATTCAACCCAAGCCAGGGCAATGCAGGGTATTTGAGGGAGCAACACATCTCTGAGAACACAGAGGACCAAAGAGCTTGCTCTGCCCAGGTGTCAGTGAGGTAATGCATGTGAGCTGAACCCCAGTGGGTGAGCAAAGTAGTGAAGGGAATGGCATCCCTGACATGGGCAAGAGCAGAAACAAGGGCACAGAGCTGCAAAAAGACTCGGCGTACAGGGAGAGGTGACGAGATCACTGAGGCAAGAGAGGAGCAGGCCTAGGCACAGGGCCAGGAGACAGACAGGACAGGCAGTGGGGCCCTGCAAGCTCAGGGGCCTGAGTTGGTCCCAGAGACCATCAATATGGCAGGAGGGAGAATATGTGTGAGGTTTTTAAGAAGTCAAAGACACCCCTGGCCAGGTAGCTCAGTTGGTTGGAGCATCATCCCAATGTGCCATTGTAGGGTTGATTCCCATCAGAGCACATATACGAATCAATCAGTGAATGCATGAATGGATGGAGCAGCAAATCGATGTGTTTCTCTCTCAAATCAGCAAAATTAAAAATTTTTTTAAAAGTCAAAGATAAGCAGTTTTGCATTGAGGGGGTTTGGGAGTTGACCTAAGCAGGAAACAATCTGTATTCCAAGCAAGGAGCTGAGTAAAAAGGCAGTGGGGAGAGTGGGAAGGGGCAGACAAAGAGCGCAGGTAGGTGAAGGAGAGCGGTGACCATGGGTAACGGGTGGAGGGGGCACACTGAGGATACGGGTAGTAGAGCAGTCTGAGTGGAGCAGATGAAGAGTTGGAGGGGGCTCGGAGGGCCCCCAGCTAAACCTGTTCAGTAGCACACTTCGGGCTGCTGGTACAATTTCAAAATCTTCCTCTTACTATCAATAATCTGGAGTTGAGTTTATGGGAATGGATGGGGTCACCTGGGGAAAGAGTGAAGACCACTAAGAATTATCCTTCAAAAAAAATCCCCACGAGTAAGAGACACACAAAGGAAGACCCAGTAAATGCCCAGAAGAAACCTTTAGTGGGAAGAAAACCAGGAATGTAAATAGCAGGAAGAGCATAAAAAGAAGTCAAGGTAATCTCTTTGCCCAAGTGTAGAGATTGCCCATTAAAAAGAACAGACTAGAGACACCTTTTATGAGGGGAAAAGCCAAACATAAAATACCCAGACAGGCTGCAAAGTGCCTCGTACAAGAACATGACATTTTAAAAACTCCTAATTGCATGCTGAAGAAAGCCGACCTGAAAACTACGGTGTATGTCTGATGCTGTCTGGTCAAGCACCTCTGACTGAGACACTGGATTAACAATGCATCATCTGGTACTATCAACAAGCTTCGCAAGAAGTGATGGACTGTCATTTGCATAAAATTTAATAATATGAAAAACACGTTCTACTTTGGCTATAGGTTCGTAGATATATATTAGCTGTATAAAATCATGCATTGGGATGACGAACACCAAATTAAAGAGAGTGCTTGCTTCTGAAATGGAGGAACACGGGAAGGGGTCCACAGCTGACTACCACAATGTCTGAAACTAGCCTTTGTAGAACAAATCTATGAGCAGTGTCTGAATGCTACTTAGAGAGTTTCTCTGGGCAGAGAATAAAGGGGTCAGTGTCATAAACAAAGAAAGTAATATGACGACAACAGCGTAAGATGCTCAAGAAAGCTCAAGTGCAATGACTAAAAATAACATTGGATTTGGCCACTAGGAGGTCACTGATGCCTTCATCGACAGCAATTTCAGTGAGCGGCTGGGAGTAGGAGCGGAATGGGAGCCATGAAGTACTCTATAGGTTGAGAAATGAATGAGATTTGAAGCAATGGAGACAACTCTTCCCACTTCCAACAAATGTGCCAGCAGAGGGAGATAAGGACAGACGCCATGGCGGTCTGACTGCTCTGCTGCTTTGTTGGCGGGATGGAGAACTTTCAGTGCAGTGGTGGGAGAAGGGAGACAAGGTGAAGATGAGGGGCGAGGGGAGAAGATGGTGACAGTACAGTCGTAAACACTCTGTCCCAGGCCCTGTACTCAGACACTTCACAATTTATTTAGTCCTATGAGGTAGACGCTATCATCCCATCTTACAGATGAAAAACCGAGATTCGGAGAGGTGGGATAACTTGCGCGAGGTGACACAGCCAGTAAGTGGCAGTCTGGTCCAAGTCGGGACATTCTCCTGCAAGGCCCTACAGGGGATCAGGGAGGAATCAATTCAGCACGTGGGTGCCAGGAGGGCCCCCTGTAGCCCAAGGGGCATCCCCTTGGGTTGCTGGAAAGGCACTGTTACACGCAGTCATCCTTGGGATGGACTGGAAGACAGGTGAAGGGATGCTTAGAAGGCTCGGCTCTCAGAGGGTAAGGGCTTAGGGATGATAAAAGACTGGGACATCTGAGAACAAGAAAACAGGCGCCTGAAGAACATATAAAAGGGCCACTAAGCAAGCGGTCCAGGTACCTGGTGAGTCAGGCACCCACAGTGCTGGGGTAGCAACAGTCCCTGCAGGAGGTATGGGTTCCTCCAGCAACCCCCTGCAGTTCAGGAGCAAGATCGGAACAAATGGAAGGTAAGGCTGATTCAGAAGAAACCTCCTGAGGAAGTCTGATCCTAAACACCCAGTCTCAGCAATGGAATTTAACATTAATACACCTTGGGAGGTAGGGCATGGGGCACTCTGAGCTCCACAGATCAGCCTCCAGAAAGAAGTAAATCTGAGTCAGAATAAAAAGTCTTAATAGGAAAACACCAAGAACCACAGGGTACCTTAGGGATTTCATGGGGGTGGGGCTTCTGTGTTGTACCTCTGCTCCCACAAACACTTCCCTGACCACCAGGCCAGCCCTACTGATGCTCCATCCTGGACTCAGCCAGGTACCCACAGCCTCAGGTACAACCTTTTCTGTTCCCCAGCAAGCTCATGTAGGTATGTCTTGCTTCTACAGGGAAACTCTTGAAAGGAACTTGGACTGACACTCTCTCTCTCATAAATGCCAGCAAACGAGTCTCACAAACACAGGCTGGAGGAGTCCCAAGTGAGCCTGCAATGGTCCCAGCACAGCAACCGAGGCAGAATCTACATGGCAGTCAAACAGGCTGGAACCAATAAAATACGCAATGGAGAAGAATGTCTACCAGGCGGTCTTCAGCGTCCAGGGCCTGGGAAAGAAAGGGAGACTGGAGGGCATTTGGATTGGGTTTCTTTACCTTTTAAGTCAACACAGACATTATTTCTGACTTTCAGGCCAGAGGAGGACGGTGTGAGGAGGGGGTGCAGGCCTTCCGCCTGCTTTGTCTGAGCAGGAGCCCTCCCCTTGTACAGGGCACACCCCCCTCAGCTCACCGCCCGTGTGGCCCAGCACTCCTCCACGACTGGCACCGGGTGGAGCAGTGCAAGGCGGTTGACGGGCAACAGCTGCCTGTTGCTCCTCACACTTCGAGGCTTGGGGGACACACGGGCGAAGGCCACTTATTGCAGTGGCCTCACAAACCTCCTTTTGGCTTATGAGACAGCAGAAAAAATGTAAGTCCTAGGGGAAGGCCTTGCAGACTCTCAGTGTGGCCGGGCTTTGGTGGGGTGGGGGCGGTGGGGAACGGCGACATCAGACTGACCGGCCTGGCCTATTACTCCCCAAGGCCCTCGGAGCTCTGTGGGGGGAAGCAGCACCTGAGACCAGGGCACCTGGCACTGAGGGCTGGGGGGGTTGGGGAGAGGGTAGTGTGCACCCAGCCTGACAGCTAAGCCACTGTCCCGGCGAAGGACAGCATAAAACGAGGCATAATTTCCAGAAATTTATTGGAAACACGACACAAATTGATTAGTAGATGGCATCTACTTACAGACAGATGGTCACATTGTAATATTCTCTGAATGAATTATCCTGGGGAGAAATGCGTGACCACTGAGGCGTGGTCTGGGCCCGTGTTCTCTGGCAGGGATAAGCGGAGATTGGGGGAGAGCGGGGGGGGGGCGCAGATAACTGGGCTGCAGCTTTCCTGAGGGGCATGGTGAGGTGGGGCTGCTAAATGGGTGAATTCCCCCAAAGGAAAACAGGGACGACTGTCAGGATTAAAGACTTCTTCCCTCCCTCCCCAAAGCACTTTCCTCTCTAGGTAGAGGGAAAAAGAACCTACAAAAACCCAGGGGGCAGCTTCTCCGCCTCCCCTCACGGGGAGCTTAGGACAGCGTGGGGCACGAACACCAGGCTCCGATGCGAGGTGACACAGAGCAGACCAAGGACACCCACGTCCTGGCCTGCTTACCCTTGACCTGCTCCTCGCCCTCCCCCACTCTGCTGAGTGGTGGTGAGCTGACCACCGCGGGTCAGCCGTCCCAGGCCCCTCGGTCAGCTGGCTCCCAGCTGCGTGTAGCTGTCAGGAAGCACCTGCAGACATCCGGAGGGCACAAGCCAGGGAGAAGCCAGGCCATTTCTTCCTGACTGCCTGGGGACCATGACTCCGTGTGGCCGCAGCTCCCATCAGACAGGCCCTCTGTGGTCTCAGGTTCCTCCCAGTGTCCCTGTGCCCCAGGCTGTAGTAACACGGCCTCTCCCCTCTGTCCCACCAGCCCTCCAACTCATCTCTGGGTCACTCCTCACTCCCGTTTGGCCTCAGCTTTTCTTGTGTCCGTGCTAAACAATGACCTGGATTAAAACCCCTCTGTTTTAAATACTTGGAGTGGCTTCCATTTTCCTGGTGGGACGCTGGCACAGGACTTGGGCTGTGGGCAGGGCGGACTTGTGAGAGGCCTGCTAAGAAACCCACCTGGTGCCGTCCTCTTTGGTGCCCCTCTAGGAAATCGGGGGTTGGGAGGGTGATGGAGAAGGACAGGAAAGATGGCTTGCAGAGCTTGTGGGATGTCACCCAAGGGAGCACAGATCAGGTTCAGCACAGCACACACTGTGCATGTCTGCTACGGGTCCTGCAGACACTGTATGTCCACCCCACAAGCTCTCTGCTCTACAGGGACATGCCACCAACACACCCAGCGGTGACACCGTGGCCCCAGAAAGTAGATGGCTAGGAAACCCTCTCGGCACCGAGTGCCAGCAAGGCGGAAGCAAACGCTGGAGGCTGCCTCGTGCCTCCCCTTGGTTTCTGGATGCTCGCACAGAATGCTGAGGGGTTTTCCAGAGGTAAAGTGAGAGTACGAACTCTTAGTCACCATCCTCTTCGTCAGAGGGTGGGGCTGCAGGGCCAGCAGCTCTTGCCACCAGGCGGAGGAAGAGCTTTCTTGACACATGTCGCTCCAAAGGAGCTGCATATGCCCCAAAGCTCCATGCGACCTGGAACTGGGGTGGGCCTCCCTGCTCCTCCTTCTGACCTGGCCTGGCCCCAGGCTCCAGATCTTCTAGGCCTGCTAAGGGGGGCCTCTCCTGGCAGGCAGAGGGACTGACGCTGGCGGCAGAGTCACGGGCAGCTGACTGTTTCTTCAACGACAGGCACAATTCATGTGGGTCAGGAGAGGAAAGCGAAAGGGCAAGGGACAGTCCACCATCCATATGCGGCAACAAGTCCAGGGCAGGGGCGCAGAGAGCTCTCTCTCGAGAAGAACACACCACGCGGCGTGCCATGGGGAAAGCCGGCTGCCCCCTCTGCCCGGCTCTTTTCCGAAGGGGCTGCTCCTGGGAAACCCGAGGGCAATGCCTGCCACCTCCACACGGCTCACTGAGCGCCTCCGACACAGGCCCACCCTCAGGATCCCCAGCCAAGACCCAGAATAGCTCCAAGAGTTGGCAGTGGTAAGAACGTTCCAGGGTCACCCCCGCAAAAGCCTGAGATAAGAACCAACTCCTCCTCAGAAGAGAAGCTGCTGTGACTGCAAAGCCAGAAAAGGATAAGGAGGCTCAGGCTCCAAGCATTGCCTTCAGCCCTCAGTCGTCACATGCTCTTTGCTGGGCTGAGCCCAGCTCTGAGGATCTGGACGTCGAAAGTGTCATCGTCATTTTAGTGATACCCCACTCTCCTGGGGACTTGGGGGAGGACGGATCAATACTCTATAGCAGGCACTCTATCCTGCACCCACCTGGATGTTTGGGGCACCTCCTATCAGCCATTCAGCTGCCTCCTGCTGCAGACCCCAGGCACAGCTGGGAGGCCAGACTCCCGTTGTCTGCCATGGTGCCGTGACTCAGTGCCCTGCAGCCTGTCCCTGCAAACGGAGGGCAGGGGAGCCAATGGGGCACCAAGTATCTGTCCCCGCAGCTGTGTGCAGAGAGCCGCAGAGCACAGCCTGTGACACCATGAAGGGCCGGTGCTGAGAGCAGACAGGAAGAGTCCAAGCCAGGGGGAACGAGGTGCAAGCAGGTCGTCTGGGGCCTGGGCACATGTGCTCACAGCAACGTTTGGGCCAGGAGGGTCGGGGCTCATGGCGGCCCATTCCCAGACTCACCTGCAAACACGGCTCTCTCACTTCCCCTTCCTTTACCACACAGATTCCATCTGCTTAAAACAAACCTGGATGGTCTGTCACTTGCTGAAGGACCAACCTGGCTGGTCTGGCTGTAAGGGAACGGGACAGTACCCAGGTGGCTTGTCACAGTGTATACATGGCTGGCTCAGTTCGAACACCTTCTCTGGAGAGCGCTATCCGGGGCCGGGCAGAACCGAGCAGAACACCAACCTCTCTTCAATGACAAAATACAGACAATATGAAGAGTTCACAGGCTTAGCAAAGACGGTTTTCTTATCTTTTGTCAGAACCTCAGGTAATTCTGGGCCTTGGGAGGGTAGGGAAGGCAGGTCGAATATACAACGCAGGGAGGAAAGAGGGAAATTTCCCCATTAAAAAAAAATAACTATGAAGCCTAATGAGAAAAAGCCAGTGACAGTAACAGCAAGGATAGGGGAAATATTGTGAACGGCATAAACTCTGGCACATTTGTTAAGAAAAACCCATTCGGAAAGAGGCCGTGTGCCTCTTGCACACAGTCACACGGCTTACGACAGAGCTGAGCCGACGCATGCAGGGCAGCAGGGGCTCTGAGCTCTCAGCTGCCCCGCTGCCCCAGGAGCCGCTGTGCCCGGGGTGCGGGTGCGGAGAAGGGAGGAGACGGAGTGGCTCCCTCATCCCTTTAATTCTCGGGCAGGTCTTGCTGGGACAGCGAGGTCTCTGAGAGCAAAGCGAGGTGACACTGATTCACACGTGGAGACTCAGCTTTTGGGACGTGCACTCCTACAGTTTCTTCCCCTGCCCCACCGAGTCTCCAAGGGGTGCTCTGGGAGGTCTCCCATTGAAATGTACTGGGAACGGGGCTTCCTCCTTCCCAGGCACAGCCATGAACATCAGCAGGACAGTGTAGCAAGTCTTGGATTACAGGATGAAACAGGGATAGCTCAGTCTGACACGCAGCATGTGAGTTCTGGAAAAGGAAAGAAAAAGGGTCAAAGTTAAATGAGGCCTGAAGGTGGAGGCAAAGTGAGAGGAGGGACGGAATCAGCCCTCCCTCCAACATCACGGCCTCTGAGGAAAGAAGCCTGGGCAGGAACTCAACGGCGCCAGTGTGGGTTAAGGCTGGACCAAAGGAAACTTTCATTGAGGCCAAGAAAATGCATGAATAACACTGAAGTATCTTAAAACTGGGTTTGGACGGGCAGTCAGTCATCACTGGTAAGTGCTTATGTGCTCGCCAGACCGAAGCCATGGAACTCTGTGACCGAGGTGACTAAGGCTAAGGGATGGGACCACCACTGGCTGGAGGAGCCACAACCAGATCCGAGGTGACCGTAATTAATCATAAAGATGTGGGCACTCAGATGCTAGGAACACAGCTTTTTTGCAGGAGGGGAATGGACCTCATACACGCACGGTACCACAGTGTCTCTCACCCTCCCCACTTCCCCAGAAGACCTTAACTCTCCTGCCCCAGAGCTGGGCACCAACAGACTCTTGGTAGAAATGAGAAAATAAAAAGCAGAAGTGGCTGAAAACCATACCATCACCGTCTGGTATTACCAGTGGGTTGTGAAACTTCCGGCTTGGTTAGTAGGAAAGTGTCTAGGAGGGAAGCAGGGGCTGTGTGCTGAGATGGGATCAGGTGATCCTGCCAAGGTGGCCCTAGGACACTCTCCCATCACGCACGCCACCTGCCACCAGGACGCAGGGACACAGGGACGCTCACCTTCACAGCCTCCCGCCATCCTGAGGAAGGTCTGCAGGATGGAGCAGAACTGCGCCTTCACTTCATGAGCCTTTCTAGAATAGGGGAGATATAGGTACACAGCCTGGTATTTGAGAGGGCTCAGCAAATATGTGTTCGAGAAAAACGCAGATAATTCTGTTTGGGACTCAGGCTAACCTTCGCTTTATTGAGCCTACTTTAGATTAGGTAACAGACTGATTTAACTTTCACCAAAACCTGGTCTGGGTGAGAAAGGTTAGGAACTTGCTCAAGGTCACACAGTGAGTAAACTGAGGACTCGGGATTTGAACTCAGATCTTTTCGAGTCAGGTCAAGCTTTTCCTACTACACCAAGCTGACCATTCTCCATCTAGCACACTCTCCTCTTCAGGGTCGAAATTAAGGGTTATATATGTGTCACTATGCCTCAGAAGCCTCTCTCTCTCTTTTTTCTTTTTTTTTTTTTTTTGGCGGGGGGAGGGAGAGGTAGGCTTCTGTCATTCATTGATTTGTCCAAACCCCAGTGGAATTAAGCCCACTGCCAGAAGAGCCACTTGTAATAGTTCCCTGAGTGTCCAGCCTGCCACGGTGAACGGTGCTTTCACCTGTTTGTACTAAACTTGCCTGTTCGGAAAGCAACGGGCTCCCTCCGGAAGCTAGGTCTCTGGCACCCAGGTCCACGCCTGCCTTCTCCACGGCGGCCGTGGCTTTACGTTGAGACAAGTCAGCTCTCTGCACTGCAGGCTGAAGAGCCCCAGAGCTCGGCACCTGCCCTTGGACAGCTATCACTTCACCCCCCACCCCGCTGCATGGTTCCCCCACCCCAGTGCATTTCTTGAAGCAAGAATGAGAGTCTCAGGGCCCCAGAAGCACCGGCTGAGGCCCCAGGAAAAAATCTACACGGATTCTCAGGCCTCGTTCCTAGACGACGAACTCCAAATCATTTCCTGTTTTGTTGATCAATTCTCAGATGCGTTAATCTGCATCTGTTGCTCTTGTCTATATTAACGCTGATTCATGAGCACTTACTTTGCTTTTTACAAAACTGTCCCCCTGGGTTTGATGATTCGCAAGTACTTGGAGTCCAAGGACCTGAAGACCCTGCACTCTCACCAACCCGCACAAGGAAAGCAAGCTTTCTCCAGGCTTCCGGCTGCTGTCTTCTCAGCTAGCCCCCCGCTTCTGACACCCAGAGGAGAAGCCACCAGCAGACTGTGGAGGGTGGAAAGCAGATAAACGAGTGATAGCAGACCACGCCAGAAGGCCAGACCCAAAGCCAGCAGAGTGGAAAGCCGAGAACCCAGTTTGTCCAAAGAATAGGCTCAGGAACTGACAGCAGGTAACTCTGCAAGTAGGCAAGGGAAACCGAGGCAAAGGAGAGCACATGAAGGCTAAGAGGCAGCTGGACCCCCAGAAGCTCTCCTGACTCGATATCCCCAGGCAACTGCCGACCTCCCACGGGTTTGGATGTTTATTCTCGGACGAGGGCTGAGCAGGTCTCAAGTCTAGGGGACACCAGCAAGCCAAGCACAGTTGAGGGCAGGGAGCCCAACTCCCAAACCGAGGGATCGGGAGAATGGATGTACGGGACTGTGAGAGACCTCCCGCCCTCTCCCCACTGAGCTCCCAGAATGCGGGCAGCCAAACCCTTACCCTCTGGGGCAGAAGTGGTGCAATGGTCTGAATGATTGTGTCCCCCCCGAATTCATATGCTGACGTCCTAACCACATGTGATAAGTATCAGGATGTGGGGCCTTCGGGAGGAGCCCTCACGAGTGAGATGCACGCCCCTGTGAAAGCGCTCCTCGGAGCGCGCCCAGCCCATTCCACCACAGGGGGTCACAGCAGGAAGCGGCCGTCTGTGACCTGGAAAAGGGTCTTCACGGGAACCCAGCCATGCCGGCACCCTGATCTTGGCCTTCTCAGCCTCTAGAACTGTGAGAAATAAATTTCTGTTGTTTACAAGCCATCCAGTCTATAGTAATTTTGGGCTGTAGCAACCTAACAGGACCGAGACAGATGGGAAGAATCTTTTCTGGGGAACCTGAGCAGCCCGTGAGAAAAGACCTAAAAATATTGGCACTTGCGTGTCCAGTGACCAGCGCCTCCGATTACCACACTGTGAAGTGCCCCGCAGGCTCCACCCACAAGCGGGAGCACAGATCTTTGAACCCGATGCTAGTCTACTCTCGGACATTACCGGACAGCAGGAGGTCACCAGAAAACACCCCCTAACACACGCATCAGCAACCAAAACAAAGGACGAGAGAAAGAAACTGGATGAAACAGACTCTTCACGGAGAAGAAAACTTAAAAAACAAAAAGTACTATCATTAATATCGTCGGAGAAGAAAAGATAAGTATCCACAAAACACAATCAGGACGCCACTAAAAATTGTTTTTGAGAGAAGCGAGTTGGAGCCCGTGAAAGAACCGAGGAGTTCTGCTTCCTATAATGGTGGGCTAATTTATATTGAACTAACACTCTGGTCAATAATGGTGATAAACTGTGGATAAGATATAAAAAAAACACAACCGTTTGAAGGTACTGGAGAGCAACCAAAATCAGGCAAAAACTGCGGCAGATAGGCCCCTTGAAAAAAAGGGAGACCAGGGGAGACCCGCTCAGCCGGCTTTTCCCTTGTGAGCACTTCCACGCGGGACAAGAGGAACTTGCTCATGCAGAAAGCTGCAGTCTACCTGACATGAGGAAGCCTCAGGGAGAAGTCAGAGCTCAGGGCTGCCAGTGCAACTAGAAGTGGAGGGAGGAGATCCTGGAAAGGAGGCCCAAAAGGGGGAGCCCCAAATCTACATACACACTGCCCTCAAATCACTAGCAGATTTTTGAACTCGGCATGTACAGGTGAGACTCCCAGGAGCCCAGCGGAAAACATCTGCTGGAGGCCTAACAACCCAGAGCGGCAGTGTTGGCAGCTGTCCAGTGCCGGGGAGACAGAGTTTAGAATTCAGGTTCTTCGGTGTGAGAGGGGGCTGGGCAAACAATTTGGTATCTCATGGGACTAAGACAAACACTGAAATACAGCAGACCCAAAGAGGCTTTAAACCAAGCCTCCACATAGTCAAGGTGATCTGCCAATTAATTGCTCGCCCGAGCCAAACTGAACACTCTGCAAAAGAAAATAACAGAAACCAGAGTCTCTACACTTTACATCCACCGTGACCAGTATTCATTAAACATTATTAGACCTCAGAGGCAGGAAAACGCAATCCATAACCAAAAGAAAAAACAGTCCTTAGATGATGAATGAATGAGTCAGATGTTAGAATTAGCAGATATGGACAAATTATTTACTGTAAGTATGTGAAGAACCTATAAAAATGCGATACAATGGCTGACGAGATGATGTATCTTAGGAAGGATATAAAAGAACTAAACTGAAATCCTAAGACTGAAGGAGCACAAAGTCTGAAACGAACAATTTGTGGAATGGGACTAACAGCAGATTTATACTACAAAAGAATCAGTGAACTTGAAGACAGATCTCTAAAATTTGCTCAGACTGATAGAGTACATACTATATGACTCCATTTACATAAAACTCTAAAAAAATGTAAACTTCTCCGTGGTGACCAGAAGCAGGTCAGTGGTCACCTGGGATGCAGTGGGGGAGGAAGGGAGAATACATTATAAAGGGGTGCAAGAAAACTTTTGAGAAAGATGTGTAAGTTTGCTATCTTGATTGTGGTGATGGTGTATATGTATGTTAAACTTACGAACTTGTATATTTTAAAATGTGTATAGTTCACTGAATGTCAATTATGCCTCAATAAAGCTATTTTAAAAAGAAACGGCCCTGGCTGGTGTAGCTCAGTGGATTGAGCACAGGCTGGGAACCCGGTCCCGGTTTGATTCCTAGTCAGGGTACATGCCTGGGGTGCGGGCCAGGTCCCCAGTGAGGGCCATGTGAGAGGCAACCACACATTGCTGTTTCTCTTCCTCTCTGTCTCCCTCCCTTCCCCTCTCTCTAAAATAAATAAATAAAATCTTTAAAAAAAAAAAAAAACGATCACGGAAAATGGCCCTATAGGTTTTTTAAAAATCTGTGCTAAAACATGTGCTGCCTTTAGAGATGCTGTAACAATTATTCTATTTTGAGTTTAATAAATAGAAAAAATCATTTAAAAAAACTAAAACAAGAGAAAAAGAAAACTGGTGTGATCATAGAAGCATCAGACAAAATGGACTTCAAGACAAGGAGTAATAACAGAGATAAAGAGGATTATTTCATAATGATAAAGAAGTCAAAAAGACAGCCCAGACCAGAGTGGCTCAGTTGGCTGGGTGCCATGCCGAAGAGTGAAGGGTCATGCCCAGGTCGTGGATTCAGTCCCCAGTCGGGGCACTTACCAGAGGCAACTAATGGCGATTCTCTCTCACATCGATGTTTCTCTCCCTCTCTCTCTCCCTCCCTTCCCCTCTCTCTAAAAATAAATAAAATCTGCCCGGCTGGCGTAGCTCAGTGGATTGAGCGCGGGCTGGGAACCAGAGGGCCCCGGTTCGATTCCTAGTATGGGCACATGCCTGGGTTGCGGGCCAGGTCCCCAATGAGGGCCATGTGAGAGGCAACCATACATTGCCCTTTCTCCCTCCCTTCTCTCTCTGAAAATAAATAAATAAAATCTTTAAAAAAAAAAAAAATAAAAAAAAATAAATAAAATCTTTTTTTAAAAAAAGGTCAAAAAGACAAAAATTCTAAATACACATATACTCAATAACAGGACTTCAAAATACATGAAGCAAAATTTAACTAACTAAAGGGAGAAATAGACAAATCTGGTTGGAATATAAAGGTGAGAAGGTCTCCCAGAAAGCAGAGTAAAAAGACACAGAGAGAGAAAACTGGAGAGAAATAAGAAGAAAACCAGAGGAGCCGTGCAGGAGTCCAATATATAACATCTCGGCTATTTTTCTGCTGACTCTTCGGGCTCAGATGCCTTCCCTGCGGTCAGCCCCACTTGCCAGCTTGCCGAAGGCCCCGGAGGGCTCGCGGGCACTCAGGGACGCTGCCATCCGACCATCAGGAAAACAGCTTTCTC
This sequence comes from Micronycteris hirsuta, assembly GCA_004026765.1. NCBI lineage: Eukaryota > Metazoa > Chordata > Mammalia > Chiroptera > Phyllostomidae > Micronycteris > Micronycteris hirsuta. The sequence continues at coordinate 28,601 of PVJI01007131.1, forward strand.
AGATACCCTCTTTAGGAGCCTCTGTCTAGCAGAGATGCCTTCAGGCTTGCTCCTTGGCTTTACGTTAATTATTTTCCATACTTACTAATATGTAAATAGTTGCTAATAAAAATAAGTATTGGGTTGAAGAAGAAAATACATAGATTATAACTCAGATGTTTTCTGAGCTTAAAGAGTGCTCAGTCATCTGGAAAGAAAACCAGGAAGCAGGGAAATAAAATGTCAATGAGCAAGGCTGGGAACCTCAAAATGAACCCAGTGGGGGACCCAAATCAACTAGACTGTGACAAATCTTTCCATTTCCACTGCCCTGGGGACTCTGCAGATTTGGAAGACTTCTCGCTTCTTCACTGGGACCCAAAGAGACTGCTGGAGGGATGCCTAAATCGATTGGTTTGGGGGATTGGTCTTTACTTCCCCGGGGCACCTAATACTGGCATCCCAGTAGGTGCTCAGACATTTGTGCCCTTTCAATGAATGGGTTGAACCTCTTCCAAAGAAGAGTGTTTTTCAGGGACCCAAACCCTTCCCTCTACTGTTTCCTCCCTTTCTTTTCCCAAGCATCTATTCCTCCCCTCAAAAAAACTGGGGACCCAAGCCTTCAAGTCAGACATTCACTTTCTTTCTCAGAGGTTCACCTTCCACATGTCACTGAGAATGGAAGTTCACAGGAGTGGGTTGGTTAAAAAGGTTTCCTGTAATGATGCAGGTAAATAGAGACACTTTTCGAGGAGGCCAGAGCTGGCCCTCACAGCTGAGGACGCTACAGTCACTACCATGGATCCACTTCTGTCACTCTTCTAAGACCTCCATACCACTGAGAGAGTCACGGGTATAGACAAACCTCTTTACAGGCTCCCAGTACTTCCCTCGGGGACAGGAAGGGGTCTTCTCCGGGCAAGACTTCAGTATTAGTACACCCAGACATCACCCTGGGGGTGGCTAATTTGACGTCCTACCAGAATATGCCGAAACACAAGGTGTGGATTAGTCTTGTCTAATGCACTTGGGTCTGCCTTCCGCTACAGTCCACACCCCACGGCTTCCCAGTACGAGAGAACATCCATCCACTGCCCTCAGATAATGCTTCCACTGTCCTGAGCTCTCTAGACACGTTAGGTACTCTGCTCTGATTGCTTCACATTCAGTAAACCCTGCGGCTGTAAGGATCCCTTTAAAAAAATATTGAAAAACAAACAACAAAAAACCTTGACGGTTCTTTTATGTATTTAACCAGGTTATATAATATTATACCTCGAGACGAGGACACCAGAGGTGAGTCTGGGGGTACTTGATGTTCTTCCATACACAATGTTTTGGAAGATTCAACGATATTGTAATCTTTGGAAATGGCCAGGCCGAAGCATGCCTAGGAGAGCCATCAGCTGCCCCGGCAGCCTGCTGTTACTGGCATTTGTGCAGATGCGCACCCTGCGCTCTCTCGCTGGTACAAGCGCCCTCACCACCTCCCCATCCCCAGGGTTGGGGTGCAAACAGTTGAAACTGTCGAGTCACTGATCTCAGAAACAAGTCATCGGGAGGACGGTCTTTACACGCTAACATCGTACTTAGAGGCATCCACATTAGATGCCCTCTCTACGTGGGCGATGCAGAGAAATAATATTACTCAATGCAGAACACAGATAAGAAAAACAAAACAAAACTAGATTTCCAGTGGACTCGCATACCCCCGGGGAAATAAACCAGAGGAGAGCAGATTAAAAAGCAGCTTATTGTACAATTCATCAATTTCCTCGGCTCAGATGCCCTGACTTGGTCCCACTGAAAACACCTCTCTCCCGAGCCCGTCGCTTCGGCTTTCCTGACGTGCCGAGTGCCGCTTCAGCAGGACTCCTGGGGCCAGAGCTGTGTCATCTCAGAGAAGGCTGAAGGGCACCTGCAGTTGACACAGACCTCCCTTGGTCTATGCACTACACAGCACAATCTGTTCTCAGGGGCCCCCGTGGATGGAGACAGAGTGGGCAGTCGCCTTGTCCCTGTGCAGGGAATGAGAGATGTGCTGATGGACCAAAACTCAAGCATGTGACAGTGGGGGCACCCCAGGGCACCTTCTTAGAGGGGAGGGAGAGGATGAGAGGTGCCCGTGCAGCTCACCTGCCCTGCTCCTCCCTGGGTATTCTTTTTCTGGCTCAACCTTCACCCTGGAAAGATTCCACGGTCTGAGGGTCACTACGTCCCACCCCCTGTGCTGCACGGTCTCTAATTACAGGGGCCTGCAGGAAGCTCGGTGAGTCCTCTCTATAAACCTGATTTCCAGTCTTCAATCACCCCCCAAATAGCTCAGTTGAGGGCCATTTCTCTTTAGAGATACTGGGCTCTCTAATGTGCAATCTTTTACCTTCAGGCAAACCCATGAGTCATTTTTGGGAATCCTACTCCTAGGTAAGAAGTCCATGTAGTTTTAAGGAAAGAACAGACATTTTATTTATATACAATTCACCTGCTTCTACAAAATCTTTGTCAGTCTCTTAAAATTTTTCAAAATAAAACTTTAATAGTAGCTCTTCATTAAAGGAGGGGATAGAATCTTAACACGTAATTAACATCTACCACAAGTCAGAGTCAATGCTGGAAATAGCATATAATTTCGTTTAAACACATTTTACCTTAAGGTGATTTTGTGGATTTTCTCTTCTTTCTTTTTTTTTCTTTCCTCTCTCTGAGACTAACATAGCTCCTATGCCCTAAGTTCCAGAAAAAGAAGGGGGTATAATACGGGCAGAGGAGTTTCAGAGAGAAAGGAAAAGAAGGCGCAGGCTTTCATTAGACAATGATGGCGTATACTCCACAGTCTGAACAAAGAAAAATCCCTCCTGTATCCCCTCTGCACTTACAAACACACCCTACATCTCCTACACACAGAAAACGTACACAGCTCCCAGGTGCCTGTTGCACTCCACACGCAAATCTGGGGCCTCACAGGCCCCGGGGAAACACCACCAGACTTGAAGTTTAACTCTCATCTCTGCCACCTGCTAGCAGTGTGACTTGGGGCAAACCCTCTAACCTCTCTGAGCTTTGTTCAGTTTTTTTCATTACTAAAATGCCAGTTCCAGGTGAGACCAGACTTATCGAGGCGATCACGTCGCAAGTTACATAAACGTCTGATCACTATGTTGTGTACCTGAACCTAATATACTGTTACCTGTCAACTGCAACTAAAATTTAAAAAATTGAAAATAACGAATCATAAAAAATAAAATGCAGGTTATAACATCTAGCTCATAAAGTGTTCAGAAGATCAAGTCATGTAAAGTAGGTGAAGAATTTTTAATCATTAGAGTAACTCCATTACGGCAAAAAAAATTTTTTTCTGTGCTCTACAGAGGAAACCAAGTGATTCATCCAAGGCCACAAAGGAAATAATCAGCAATTGCAGCAATTAATCCCACCTGACTGCCAACCCGCGGATGTCCACGGCACACTGTCCACCTCCCTGCTGTCCTTCCTGCTGGCTCTCGCACATGGAAAGGCTTTCCGGGACTGACTCTTCCCTCCCGATCTCAGGGCCTCCTCTGCTCACAGCCACCTGGAGCTCACCAAGTAGGGCGAGTGTGGTAGCTACTTGGTTTGCTGGCAATGAAAATGTCATCCGAGCACCCGTAAGCCCAGAACGGCGCAGACAGGATGTAGAAAGTGCCGTGACTGCATGCGGCACAGCCCTGGGCCAACAGCCTGAGGGGAGAGACTGAGGTGCAGGGGGACTGAGCAGGTACCTGGGAGGTCTATATTTTGAAACCTTTCTCTTCCTAACATTACTGACCCCAAATGATAGGGCTTCTATGTGTGCAGATTTTGTCTTCACCCTCAGAGTCTGAGTGCCATGAGGGCAGTTGCATCACGGCCTTAAAGGGACAGGGCCAGGAGGCAGACTGGCTTTCAGGAAGACAATCAGAAGCTACCCATGATTGTTTAAAATCCTTTCAGCCAGCAGAAACCAGGAGACACTTCCAATCAAGAGCCTCCACCTGAAGATAGATGGCGAGAGAAGGAGGCAAGTCATCGAGGAGGAGACAGGATGCCCTGAGGCCGAGAGACCTGCATGTTTCAATACCATCAAGTTTCGTTTCTGGTTCAGCTAGTTCTGTCCATCAACACCCTGTTTGGGGTGTGTGTCTGCCTGACTTGCTGATGATCAAGTGGCCGTGCGGATTGATTTTGTTGTTGGATCACACAGGGCCTGGCTTTCCCACGAGTTTCTATCTATCAGTTCCAACATATGACAATGCTAACTACCCCAGGAAAACTCACGATTACCCTGACATTTTTTCTGGTACTCTGAGTTCACTTTGGAAATTCAGGGTTCTATATCCCAAAGAAGTAAGAAACAGACGTATTATCCCAAGGAAACGGTCCACTGGGACTACAAAAATGGGGACATTTTCCTAAATGTGTGTTTCTCCTACACTCGTTTCTCAGCTCCACATCCATCCTTCTAAACTCCCTTCTATTCAGCTTCTGTTTATCGAGCACCTGCTAAGTCCCAGGCACTGTGTTAGACAGAAGGGATGCTGGGGCTGGGACTCTGCTAACAGTTCTCCTTCGCCACCAGGCTCCCTGTTACCACCATTAGAGGGCGCTAGAGGGAGCCTGCAAGACCCGAGGACAGAGAAGGGACTTGGCTTTTTCTGTCCCTGTCAGCGTGGCCCCAGGCAGCAGCAGAGGTTTGTTCCAGTGTCCAGTTTGACTTCCAGTACCCAGACCAGCCTCATCACACCTCCTGAGAGATGCCGACGCGACCCAACAGGGCTCTCTGCTGGGGGGTCTGACTTCCAGCTCTTCAGGGCCCTCGTGAGCTTCCAGCTGCAATGACCCCAACTGCTTCGGCTTGCTCCCCTGACCCTACCACCACCAGAACCACCCCCAGTGCCCACTTACCTACCCTGTCCTCCAATACCTGTCATATCGATTTCTTTTATTAATTCTTAAGACACCTTAGGTAGTTTCTATTTTGCTGACAAATATAGCGCAGTTGAGAGCCACAGCTTCATTTCTAACAGTGCTTGGAAGAACAGCCTCTGAAATCAGCCACACCTGAGGGGAACCCCAACCCATTTCTGTGGTACCTGGTAACTGTGCAAATTTTAATTCACCTCTCTAGGTCTCATTTTCTCAATCACTTTCATTTATTCAATTAACATTTTTTGAGAATCTACTAAGTTCCAAGCACTACGCTAGGCAGTAGAGACACCATGTCATGCAAAACATTAAATTCCCTGCTGTCCGGGAGCCTCCTGTCCTGTGGACAAACGGGAGAGCGCAGGTGAGGGGTGGCATCAGCCTTCCCCGCTGTACCCTGGCAGGAGAGCAAAGACAGACAGAGCGTAAAGAAAAAAGTGCTTCGACAGCTAGGTCTCTTCAGAAAATGAAACAAGTGTCTTTTCCTCTATAAGGCAGAAGGTCTCGGTCAACGTAACCCCAGGAACTCATTAATGCCCTGTCCATTCCCCTGTTCAGAGCCTGTAGCTGCATTCATTCGGAAGGAAATGGGCCACACGGCCACACAGAGGGAACACTACAAGGGAGCATTTTTTAACAGAAATTCCAAAGAGATAGGTGATACAAGGAACAAGCGGCAGGAGCTGCAATAAAGGACTGGAACCTAGTGACCATGACCATGGGGTGAGAGTGGAAAAAAACTTTTCGCCACGAAGAAAAAATATATATATTCATGTGATACATGTATATCGCATGGACCAGAACAAACTTTTTGCTTTCTGCGGTAGGGCTATAAACCCAGAGAGAGGCCAAGGAAGTGATGAAATGGAAAAGAACGATTCCAAATTGTAAATCAGCCTGAATGCAAAGGCCTCAGGCTGCAGACAAGGAAAAGCTGGAAAGAAATCCAATCTCCACATTTTGACACAATGTGCCTTGGTTTCCTGTTGTCTAGGAATTAGGCATATTGTGGCAAGGATGGCTGATGTTCTTGTTAGCAAGGAAGCTATTTCTGCAAGATTACTGTGTAAATAGATTCTTGAAAGCCACATCAACAACACACTGATAAGCCCATAAATGCAAACTACACTCCTCACCCCAAATTTTTTATTCATTTCGACATCACAGTGACCATCAAACGACAGGCCCCCAAAACGCACACAATGAAAAATTACTACTAGAAAGTCGATTTCACATCCTTGCTCTAGGGCCTCATTATAAATAATTTACTGTCACTAAAGGAATTGAGAGTTCCATAAGACATGAAAAGCCTGAAAAGGGTTTTAAATAAATGCCAACATTTAAACAATCAAGACAGTTTCAAAGTCCAGGGCTATTGAAATGAGCAATATATATTGCCTGAGTGATGTATTATGCTTGTGTTTATAGTTCAGTTGGGAACATAATTCAATTCCACCTGAAGAGTCATTACATGGCCAAGCCCAGGAGAAGTGCTTTGGGTAAGAGGTAAGAGTTCTCAGTTGTTCCATTTGAAACAAATTATTATTTCTGTATTTAGGACATCACCTAGGCAATTCCTTTCATGATTTGTAGCACTCTTGAGCAATTAAAAAAAATTTGTAAGATGAAAGAAGCAGGGGACAAATGCCAAATCCAAAACAATCCATGGAAGGCTGAAGAAGCCCCAGAGAGCACTACTGTCTCAGACAGAAGGCGAAGTAATCCCGTCTGCTCAAGGAAACATAAATGAGCAGTGAGTGTGCATCGCAGCAAGAGCATTATTACCCAGCAGAGGCCACCTGCTAAAACACACATTTCATCTCCCAACAAGCCTCCTTAGAGGAAATGGGAGCAAACACATCCCTCCTGAAGAGATGGAGAAATGTCACCGGGCAAATGTCTTCACTGTGGCACAGGGCCACCTTCCCTTTTATTCCCCTTACCACCCATTTAGTTCAATCAGGGAGTAGAAGAACCCATTTGTTACATATTTTTAGATTTGGCAGATGATGCTTGGAACCGGCCAGGGGAAAGGGTCCCTGGCCTCTCAGAACAGCCCCTGCATATCCTGGCCTGGTAGCTCGGTTAGTTGGAGCATCATCTTGGTACACCAAGGTTGCAGGTTCAATCTCTGGTCAGGGCACACACAAGAAGCAACCAATGAATGCATAAATAAATGGAACAAAACACTGATGTTTCTCTCTCCCTCAAATTAATTTTTTAAAAATTTTAACAAAGAACAGCCCCTGCACTCCCGGGCTTACATACCATCCAGGCCATTGTGATGGCTGTAGTTTCTTTTCCCCAAAATGCTCAGCGACGTGTGATTCGGAGTGGTTAGCATCCGCTTGGTAGTTGGGGTTTGCAGACTTGGTGTAGATCGGATTACATTAGGTTTCTTCGAAGGATGGATCTCTGACAGGGGGAGAAAGGTTTTTCAACTCAGAACATGGTATTAAAAACCTCTGTGTGAACGTCACTGGCTAATACGCACATGTCTTATTTCTTAATGAGCCGAGAGCTCCTTATGAGCCAGCCTGTTTTCCCAAGGACTTGCATAATTAATCAGCTTCAAGTGCTGTTCCCATGACTGCTTTACTTATCAAAAGTAAGTGGGTTCTTCCCTGTTAGTTGGAGTTTCACATTGCCAGTACAAAAAAAAAAAAAAAAGAATGGAAAAAAAACACTTTAGAAGGTCACTGAAATACAAGCTTTACTAAGGGAATAATAAGGCATCTGACTCTTCAAGGTATTAGCAATCCAGAAGTTGTCTACAGAGGTAGCCTCTGAGACACTACCTCTGTTCTACCAAACCAGCACTAAGCAAGTTAACAGATCTGGTGGGAAACAGAATCCCTCCACTGGCTCTGCAAGCAGGGCCTAGGACCCACGTCCTTCACTCCCAGCCCAGAGCATTTTGACAGACATGAAATCTGACACCAAACTGCAAATACTAGAGTCAAGAAGCAGTAGAAGAAAAGCTTCGACCCAGCAATTCCACTGCTAGGATTATATCCTAAGAACCCTGAAACACCAATCCAAAAGAATCTATGAACCTAATGTTCATAGCAGCACAAATTACAATAGCCAAGTGCTGGAAGCAACCTAAGTGCCCATCAGTAAATGAATGGATCAAAAAACTATGGTACATTTACACAATGGAATTCTACGCAGCAGCAAGAAAGAAGGAGCTCCTACCCTTTATGACATCGTGGATGGAACTGGAGAGCATTATGCTAAGTGAAATAAGCCTGGCAGTGAAAGACAAATACCGTATGATCTCACCTTTAACAGGAACCTAATCGCCCTGGCTGGTGTAGCTCAGTGGATTGAGAGCAGGCTGGGAACCAAAGGGTCCCACTTCGATTCCCAGTCAGGGCACATGCCTGGGTTGCAGGCCAGGTCCCTAGTGAGGGCCACGTGAGGAGCAACCACACATTGCTGTTTCTCTTCCTCTCTGTCTCCCTCCCTTCCCCTCTCTCTAATAATAAATAAATAAATAATCTTTAAAAAACAGGAACCTAATCAACAAAATGAACAAGCAAGCAAAATATAACCAAAGATACTGAAATTGAGAACAGGCTGACAGCGACCAGAGGGGAGAGGGGAGGGGATTATAGGGAAAAGGGTAAAGGGTTTGCAGGAGCAATTATAAAGGACACATGGACAATAACAAGGCGGAAGTGGGGGTGGAAACAGGGGAGGGAGGTGGGGAGGTCTGGGGTGAGGTGGGGGAAAAAGGCAGACAACTGTACTTGAACAATAAAAAAATATTTAAAAAAAAAGCTTCAACTGAGGACGTATCACAAAACTGTAATGTGCATGTGGTATATGTGTGTTTAAGTGAAGTCCATTGTTGTCAGGCACACAGCCCGGAACCGATCACTTTCTGGACAGAGTGGATGCACAAAAATTGGGACACTATAGGAAGTGGAATTTAAGGACCTCCAGAGCGAACCTGCTCACTGATTCTGAGTCAACACCCAGTGTGCCAATTATGCACAAGCCACCCTGTCTCCCAGGCGAGGGCCAAGATAACAGCCTCACTTACAGAAATTTAGAAAGAGCCTTCATTGAGCATTGTTAGAATTATATCTTGTTCTGGTGAAAATCCTACACTTGCCAAAACTTAGAAATGGACCAAGTACTAACCAAAACATCGTGTTGATTTTTTTTTTTTTTCTAACATGGTGTCAAAGTTCTGCTGACCTCGTTTTAAATTACAATCTCTACACTCTGTGCTCCATCCAGACCAAACCAGCCTTGTGTTCCCTAAGCTTTTCAGGTCCTTAACTCATTAAAGCCTTTCTTTATTTGGTTCTCTTGGCCTCATAAGGGAAAATATTATTTTCCTGTTTTTCTATCAATTCAAATCTTATATGTCATTCAAGGCTGACACCATTACTTTCTCTACGTAGGCTGCCCTAACACTCATGAGAAATAACTACTCCTTCTTCCAAGTGCCCAACGCCTCTCTTACCTGTAATGCTTTTGTAGAACCCCTTTAACTGTCCTAACACGTTAGGACAGTTAAAGGGGTTACTGTCTTGCACACAGTAAGTATTCAGAAGCATGTTCTGTAGGGATGTGGTTCAGCTAGCAGGACAGCGCAACCTGGAGTATATCTGGTGGGGACCAAGACCAGCCTGCCCCCAGGAGGAATACACAATTGCCTGTGGGAAGGCTGGCTAAGGTGCAATGCTATATTCTATTTTTTTAAAATCAGAAACTTTCCCTTGCAGGTGGGAAGCGGCTTCTAGGATTAGGTCCTGCAAGGGCAGACAGACAGCAAACTTCAAGGACCTAACCACTATGACCTAGGTCATGTCTATGATAACCATTGATGTTTTCAGGGGCTCTCAAAGCAACTCTTTAGCCCCTAAGGAATAAAGCAGGAAATAAGGTGGCAGACTAACATTAAACAGGGAGCTGTGAGCTTCTGACTCCTAGCAGGCGCTGGTGAGGACCAGATAATAGAACAAGCTCAAGGCTATGCTTTGATTCTTAAAATACTGGATGTCTAAAGTTTGAATACTTCATAACTATAAATTCTGACCGAGTAATAAGGTTCAATGTAACTGACCACATATTTCACTTTTACTGAGAAAATGAAAAGGCAGAAATATAAGAAGCACAACAAAATGCCATTATAGCTTCTAGGTATATCAGGAAGCTTTGCAAAAAAAAAAAAAAAAGAGGTTATTGCCCAGTAATTTTTTGTACTATGTTAAATTGTGATATTTCAACATGTAAATGGAACCATCATATCTGGCCACTTTCAGAAAGTAATACAAATGCTCCTCTGTCAAAGTAACCTTAATTGGCACATCAGAACTATGTATTTTTTAAAGGTAGGTTAAAAATCAGTTTTATCTTTTAAAAAAAGTAGATAAATCAACCCTTTTCTACTTGGTCAGGTAGGTTAGAAATACTAGAAGGATCTAAATCAAAATATTAAGACTTCATTCTCTAATAATTTAATGACTCTTATTTTAATTTTTAAATCTAATCTGTATTTGTATCCATACATACACATTACATTTTTATTCAATGTTTTTGGTAAAAGTAAACATATCCATAATTGTGTGTGTGGGGTATGTTTGCAGAATAAAAAGAAAAGTTTCTAAAACAAAGTAAATTGACTACACATACCAAGGTATCCAACTTCAGTTATCTGAAAGGCTTGAATTTGGTTCACAATAGCCAAATATTTGTAAGACACAGAAACCGTTGAGTTTTTCTGCTATGAGAAAACACCCACCTAGATACCCAATGATGCATGCCAAAGGCTTCCTAGTGCTTTTGCTTTTCAGCGGGCTTCCCGAGAGGTCAGCGTGTCTGTCCGCATCTGAGAAGAGAAAGAAACACGGAGACAACCCATGAGGCCGATTTTTCTTCCTACGCTGCACACACTGCAGATAGAAACGGTGCAAGTGCAAGGCATCCACCAGGTGCCTGTGTGACTTCGAGTTTCTGGTTCCAGATTACTGAACGAAGCATTCACCCAGAGAACACTTGTTTTAAAGCCCCACATGAGCGCAGCTAATACGCATCTTACACACACGCTCCCTGTGTGTGCGCCTCTGTAAAGCAGTGGAAATAGGTCTCCTTTCTAGCCATGGCTTTTCTACATTAAAGTAAAAAATTTCCCATGGAATGTGAGGCTGAATCAGTCCTAACGTAATATTAATCTGGCATGGAAGACAAAAGTGACAGCTGACAAAGGTAACCCTTCGGCCACCCTGGGGAGTCATCTACCTTGGTGAAACGCAGTTTCATTAGATGATGCCTCACAAGGGTAAACGCAGGTCATTTGGTTTTGTCACCGGTTTTCCAGCCTTCACATCCTACCATGGCATCATGAGTGCTGAGATTTAAAAGGTCGCCCGTATGCAGAGTATTTCATCCAACAGAATCAGTCGGATGGGTATTAGGTGACAAAAGCTCACATCACACTCCTCAACCCTACATGAGACTTCAGAGAAAAATAAAGCACACAGCACAAAAACCCTCTGCATTTTAATCAGCTGTCATTAGGACAGAAGGGTATGTGGAACAGGGCCGCCTGTCCTACTGGAGTTGTTATAAACAGAGTTTGAAGGGACAAAAAAAAATGTGTATTGAAGTTTTTTCAACTTGCAGATATTGTCATAAAGCTTAACTATGTCTATGCCTTTTGCTACCTTCAAATATTGGACAAGAATGTCTTTCCTACAGGCTTTTTGAAAACTAGAGAATTGTTCTTTCATAGGCTGAGACCAAATTTCTAGGTGTGCATACAAGAAATTTCCTCTGACTTCCATCAGAATTCTCTGACTACTAGAACATGCGATTCAAGCCCTGGCCAGCGTGGCTCGGTTGGCTGGAGTGTGGTCCCCTGCACTGAAAGGTCACAGGTTCCACTCCCTCTTGGGGCACATGTCCAGGTTACAGATTGGTCCTTGGTTGGGGTGTGTATGGGAGGCAACTGATAAATATTTTCCTCTCATGTGGATGTTTCTCTCTCTCCCTCTCTCTCTAAAATCAATAAATGTATCCTGGGGTGATAATAAATTTAAAAAGTAAAATGTACAATTCAATCTAGAATCTCAAGTAATTTAAAGTTAAAATTAACTTTTTCATAAGCTCTAGTCCTTTCCCCTAGGAAACTCTTTTCTAATAACTATTAAACAGAAAAAAGGTGGGAAAATGACAGTTTTTAAAATATTAAAATAAAGTACATACGACAGAGATCCTCAGATAATAGAAATCTGAATATGTATCCCAAACACTGGCTAATTATTATTCAACCACTGACAACTATAATGATCCCCATTCTCTTCCTCCTATTCAGCTGATTTCCTTTAGGGGAAAAAAATTACGAAGTTATGAAGCTTTTCACCTGTTGTTGAGTGATAGTGAAGATATAGGTGGAAATATAATAAGCATATTTTGGAAGAGTAATCTGAATAGACATTAAAAAGCAGTCCAAATCCTGCAAGGACCAAACACTTGTCAAATTACTGAGTTAGTACTAAATAATAATTCCTTCTCAATATTATTCATTCATCTAAAATTCAAGTTCTATTTGGGATGAGGACAAGAGAAATTTCTCTCCTTCCTATTAATAAAATAAAGCGTGAGTGAACCATCTTGGTTATTTCCTCAATGTTCTGGATGAAGGCAATCGCTGCATTACTGGTAATTAGATTAACTTTTCTCTTCCAGTCTGTAAGGTTCAAAGGAAAACTGCCAACACTGCTGCAACTGATGGATTCCCATATAACCATCACCTTGACAAGATCAACAAACCCATCAAAGGGCTCACCAACACAATACCCAAAGATATTTCACTTTAAACTGTTTTTAATTTCTCATTAAATTAGTTGGAGTAATTATGTGATGTTTCAAGTAACAATTTACAGAGCATCTGAGTGGGGGAGCAAAGCTCTTTAGAGGGATCCATATCTCACTAATCCTCATTATATATATTTAAAAAAAATTTTATCCTCACCTAAGGACATTTATTTTTTCATTGCTTTTAAAGAGGAAGGGAGAGAAGAAAGGAAAGAAAGAGAAATATCAATGCAAGAGATGTGAGCTGCCGCACTGGCTGGTGTGACTCAGTGGATTGAGCGCTGGCCTGTGAACCAAGTGTCCCCGGTTCAATTCCCAGCAAGGTACATGCCTGGGTTTCTGGCCAGGTATCCAGTAGGGGGCGCAAGAGAGGCAACCACACATTGATGTTTCTGTCCCTCTCTTTCTCCCTCCCTTCCCCTCTCTCTCTAAAAATAAATAAATAAAATATTTAAAAAAAAAATGTTGGCTACCTCCCATTCACACCCAGATGGGGGATTTAAGTGCCTGGATGGGGGATCAAACTGCAAGCTTTGGGTAGACTGGATGATGCTCCAAGCAACTGAGCCACACCGGCCAGGGCAATCCTCATTATATTCTAAAGACAGCAAATGATGACACTAATTATCAATCTCAATGATGAAGAAATTGGGAGGAACAGTGCTAAGACTACCTAGTCACTGTTTAACATAAAAATTGCAGCTGGTGATATACAAATGGTAGAAACACATCCCACCCTGAGAGAATGATCATAAACAGGATTATCAGGCCCACACTTGATTGGTTAAATAGAACCTTGGTCGGCTCTCAAGACCAGGCTAGTGGTGCCACTTGTCAGTCCTCATTCCCAAATTATTTACTTAACTATTTAAACAGAGACCCTTTATTGGTGAGCATTAAAAGGGCTCAGATAAAGAAAGCAACCTGAGAAACACCCAAAGAACCCAGAAGGAACTGAAACCTGCTCAGATGGAGGGAGAACATGTGCATCTCCCTCCTGTTACTTGACTGAACGCAAGGCCCAGGTTCACTGGCTTCCAAGGGCATGATCCACATCTCAAAGCAAACCTGGAAAAACACTGTTACTTTCATGGAAACTCACGGCCATTTTTTATTTGTTTTGTTTTGTTTTTTAATTTTTTTTAATATTTTATTTATTTTTTTAGACAGAAGGGAAGGGAGGGAGAAAGAGGGAGAGAAACATCAATGTGTGGTTGCCTCTCACGTGGCCCCCACTGGGGACCTGGCCTGCAACCCACGCATGTGCGCTGACTGGGAATTGAACCGGCGACCCTTTGGTTCGCAGCCTGCACTCAATCCACTGAGCTACACCAGCCAGAGTCACAGCCATTTTTTAAAACTGCTTTGCAAATATTAAGGGGATAAGTAAAAACTGCAAAAAGTAAACACTGAATTAAACTTCACAAAACATCTCAACGTGGGCTTTCAAAATCGCTGTCAAAATAAAACCATCCACAGAATTTTCTTTTAGGGAATGTAGAGGCATTTCTAAACAAGACACAAAACCCAGGCACCATTAAAAATAAATTCAACTATGTTTTAAAAAATCAGGCAAATTCATCATAAACAAAGTCAAAGACAAAATGGGGAAATATCTGCATTACATATCACAGAAGAGCTCATTTCCTTATAATATAAAAAGTTCCTACAATTCATTAAGACTTTTATCAATAGAAAACAGGCAAGGGTCAAAAACAGTTGACAGAAAAGAAATGCACATGGTTTTCAAATATACGCAAAGATCTCTACCTCACAAAAAGAGAAATGCAAAGTAATGTAACTCACGTGTCACCTGTCAACTTGTCAAGGGTGACAGTGCTGGCAAGCTCCCAGAGAAACAGAAGTCTCTAGACACGGTAGGGGTGGTATGAATCGTACATGTCTGAGGGCACCTGGGTAGCAGCTATCAAAATTCAAAATGTGTGTTCCTTGATCCAAATGCTTTAACTTTGAGGAATCTATCCTATAAGATATGTTCTCATTTCACACATCAGTATGAGATATCTATATAGGGATATTTGTCGCAATATTACTTAGAAAATGATTGGAAATAACCTAAAAATTCTTAGATTAACCTAATTTAGCTTTTAAGAAATTAATTTAAATTAACCTCATTTATTTTTTTAGAAACATAACCCAAACTATCTCTGGGTACTTTAGACACTGGTGACCGTGGTCACCTCTGAAGATGGGAATGGCGGTAAGATTTGTAACCACTTTTGTTATCTTTAGAAAAATTTGACGTGGCCCTCCAAAAGCAAATTTTATTACCAAAAATACCAAAATAATAAAAGACTGTTCTTTCCTAATGTTCTTAAAATTACACAAAGTTCATACAATTATTATTAACTTTTGCTGAGACATCTCTAGAAAAATTCAGTGAATACATTTACAAACTTCTTATGAATGTGAGGCCTTGGGATACTTCCAAGTTGAATTAGCACCTTCGAACAGAAAATTTTAAAAATGGCTCCAGGTGCCTCTTGGAGAACTTCATACTGGGGAATGCTGTCATTCAAGCCTGTTGTGGTACCAACTCAGAAACCGCTTGCTGACCCATGCAAGCAGTCCACTTTGGGGCCCGGCTTCATCTACAGAATGCTGCTAATGCACCTACTTCCTCCGTTTCTGAGGATCCTGAATCTCAAGTAGTAGCCCCGAGCTCATTAGGTATTGGGTAATTTACTGATCTTTGATGAAACCATCTGGTAACTCGGTGGAAATGTCTGATGGCAGTAACAGAGCAAGAAGTCCATGATCATA
Organism: Micronycteris hirsuta; assembly: GCA_004026765.1. NCBI lineage: Eukaryota > Metazoa > Chordata > Mammalia > Chiroptera > Phyllostomidae > Micronycteris > Micronycteris hirsuta. The sequence goes on from PVJI01007131.1 coordinate 44,141, forward strand.
TCCTGGCTTTTTTCCTGAGGGGAGGGGTGTCAAGGGGGAGAAGGGACAGGCTGTCTGCAACTTGACGCTGCTACAACCATGCTGTCAGTCCACAGATCTCCTCGAGGACACAGTGTTTTGTGCAATGTTTCATTCTGGGTCTACTAATGCAGCTTAAATAAGCACCATCTATACAGTAGAATTGGCTCAGGTATTCTACTAATGTTAGTAATTTTTGGCAGACTTACACATTCACACACAAAGGTATATTATTAAAGTGAATAGGTACTTGGAGAAAGTGGTTTTAAAAAATCATTTTCTATATATCTCATACATTTTAAAACATGTTGGCCATACGATATATTTGTTTTTAAACTATTTAAAATAAGAAATACATATTCCCATGGTTCAAAATTGAAAAAGTCTAAGGATGAACAGTGAGTGTTAAGTGTCCTTTCTAATACCCTTCCCTCAGGCTACCAGCTTCCCGTCCCACAGATACTATTTCCTACGTTTCCCTGGGATACTTTACATATATGCAAGCAGATTCCCCTTTTTACTATGTTGTACTCCTTAATATCAGTTTCTTAATGAAAATACAGTGAGAGTTCCTGTAACCAACCAAAAATTTCCTCTAAACAAGGATTAACTTTTAAGTCAAGACCTCATAGTGTGCTATCCCCCATCTAACTGAGGGTTTATCTCCTTAGCCCCCCACTTCTTCACTCTTACATAGTCTGTCACCCCATAAATTCTGGCTATACTAGTTCTGATGGTGCTGCTGAAGGGTAAACTTTTATAGCGCTTATAAAGAGGAAGAGACCCAAGTTCACGGGGACAAATATTTTCCTTTCCCAGTATTACAATGAATTACTCTAAAATGCATTAATTGCAGCTCTTAATGTATCAATATCTTTAGATACAACCCTTTACCTCATCTAAAAGTACATTCAGCCCTGGCTGGTATAGCTTTTAGTGGATTGAGCGCAGGCTGTGAACCAAAGGGTCGCCAGTTTAATTCCCAGTCAGGGCACATGCCTGGGGTTGCAGGCCAGGTCCCCAGTGGGGGCCATGTGAGAGGCAACCACACATTGATGTTTCTCTCCCTCTCTTTCTCCCTCCCTTCCCTTATGTCTAAAAATAAATAAATATAAAAAATAAAATAAAAGTACATTCATACTGCACCATAGTCATTCTTAACTTTTTGGGGGAGGGACAGGGTCACCACTGCCTTTGGAAAACCAAGAAAAGCTTACCCAGAAAAACACATACATTCTCACTGGACCAGAGACATGGCTGCTACAGAACCAGGTTATTAACACCTAATCTTCTCGCTAATGAGCCAATAAGACACACATAAGAAGGGAGAAGATGATGTAAGAATTAAATGCTACGAAGAGTTCACTATTCGCTTGTCTGAAAAAAGAAAAAAAACTGAATAGATGCCTGCTGAAGCTTTATCATTTTAAATCTCAAGGGGAAATTAATTATTCTGAGAATCTAATTCTGTATATAACTCAACCAATGAAGCTAAATACAAAATAAAACGTTCCTTGAACCTCATCATAGTAAATGACTGTTCTTTTATTATTACTGTATCTATGTTTGTGGAAATAGAATACAGGTAATTTAATCTTGTAATTTTTTTTTTTTTAAGTAGCATGGCTTTTCAATTGAGGGGAAAAAATTAAAATGAGGTTACAGAAAGTTACACTTCACTGAATAATCAAAGTAAAAACAATTTACAGATTCACTGAGAAATGAACAGAAGAGCCCTGGGAAGCCAGCTTCCTCATAGCCAGTTTCATTGGTGACGGTTTCTTTTCCATTCATAGGGACAAAGATGATGCTGGATCCCAGCCGGTTTTAATGGAAGAATTTCGTTCATTTTCTTTCTCAAATGTTTTATTGTTCTTTTTATTTAAGAAATTATATATAAAAGTATGTGTTTTAAATCAGCTAAGCAGCTTAGATGGATATAAATATTCCAGTTCCGTAAAAGAGATTTTAAAAAGTAAAAATAGCATAAATCCATAAACTCAGAAATGCTAGCACAAAACCTCAATGTAAGCCTAAATTCTCAAATATATATGGATCTACTGTAGCAGAATTTTCCCTCTATGGGACTCAGAAGTTACTACCAACTTCCACTCCCTTCACAAAGCACTTTTGTTCTTCTTCTTATAAATCCTTTAAGATTTAAAGCCTTTCAACTGTTCTGCTGAAAACGATCTTTAGGAACAAAATGTGTTTCAATCATTACTCCTTTCATGGATACCCTCTTTAAATCAAAATGGAGCATCTTGTAATAAGATTCTTCTTATCTCACAGATAAAGAAAAAGCATCTACCGACTGTCTTTGGGATGTCTATCTCAAACAAAGGAAGTTTTCTCATCCTTTGGGGGCGGGGGGAGCTGCGTGGCTCGAACACGCTAGCCAGGCATGTGACCGGAAGTGGCACGGCTGGAGTCAGAGCTAACATGCAACTCAGGGACACATTCAGGGGCACATGGGAATAACAGAACAGGCCACAATTCATTGGAACATATGACCTTCAAAAAAAAAAAAAAGAGAAAGAAGGAAAGAAGCAAGACTGAATGCACTGCAAATGAGTACTAAAGCCATGGACGTGTTACATGGTATACAGATGGCGCATGATTACCAAATGGAGACTGAGCCAGACAAACCGGAAGGGTGCTCCACCACAGAGCTGGACACTAGCTTGTAGAAACTAAATGTATCTTTTCAGAAAATTCACCCAAGAGACTTTAAAATTCATTTATAATTTGCTCTTTAAGAAATCAAACATTTGTTATAAAGTGCTGTGAATTTCCAAAATATTGTAAAACTGTAGAAGGTTCAAGGGAAAACATGCTTTATACAAAGACATACGACTTTTAATTAGTGTAAGTTGGCAAATTTTATTCAAGCCTAATGAATTCATGTAAGACTGGACTGTGTGTCCCAGTTACGGAGTCTCCCTGCACCACCACCCGTGGGGATTACGTACAGGCACTACCTTCCAGGTCAAAGTGCCCCAATCAGAGCCACGGAGGCAATTCCGTCATAAAGCCCCGCTGGACAGGTCCACCTCCCACCAATCTTTGGCTGAACACTACTCTCTCATAAAGGCTGCAGAGCTTTTAATGTTTTCTTTTCAGGTTGGCATGATACAATGGCAGCAGACAAAAACAATGTTAAAAAAATAAACCAAATAAAAGGCTGTACACAAGAACTTAAGTTTATTGCAAACAAAAACAAAAACAAAACAAAAAAGAGAGAGAGGTAAAGAGAGAAAATGGTCAGAAGCACAACACGTAAGGTTAAGAATTTAAAAGCATCTTACATTCTGCCCTAATGGCAGCATAATTAATAGGAACAAACGGCCGTCTCGCTGCCTGCCGCAGCCGGAGGGTATTTTTGCAGACCTGACGAGCAAATTTTGTGAAATACGTAGTGTGAAGGAAGAAAGCTTGGCGGGTCTTCACAGCAGACTTTGGGCTCCCAGTGTTCCGGACCGGCATCCCCTGCATGGCCTGGCGGGACACGTGGCTTCGAACACGGGGGTCCTGTAGGATCAGACACCAACAAACATGTGAAGAACAGAGCTGGTCAAGTGCAGTGCTATTTGCATTATGCTCAAGGAAAAGTGCAATTTTTAAATCATCCACTGACTCATCTATAACTTAATACACTGCCCTGAAGAATCAAAAAAGTGTGTAGTTTTGGAAAGAAGGTGGCGACGTAGAGATGAAAACTGGGTTTGGAGTCGGAGGTGGGTATCTGTGTGATCCTACACTTCTGGTTTTAAATTGACCCTAACAACCCAAAACTGCATTCACAATAGTAAAGAACTGCCAATGGGTTAGACTATGTGTGTGTTTAAAATATTGAAGGACTCCTGAGATCCTGTTAGAACTCAGATAGGATAGTCCCCCTCTGGTAGACCTGGGTGCTTGATATCTGCTATGAGAATGATACCAAATCATATCTCAACTGTTGTTCACCTCCAGATTAAGTCCACACCTCCCTGAGCCTCCTATGAGAGCCCAGAATAGCATAAACATTCAATTTGTGACTTTGTATAATAAGACAGATTTTCAGTAACGCTCTACTTGTGCTAAGGCCTCCTACACACATTGTTCTTTTGTCTCGGTAATCTCACAAGACAAATATTTTGAATATCTGAAAAGATATGATTTGTCCCTGCCCCTCTCCACACCCACCCTGAATATTGTGGTGCTTTGTTTAGCTATAAAAATAGCTTTATTTGCTTTTAAATTATCTAACACTGTAATTTTGTTTTCAAGGACTGATACAGGCACTGGAAAACATGACACTCCTCAACGCCACAAGGACTATTGCCCGTGTACCTCCGTGGGTGGGCTGGGAGAGAGCTTCTCTTCCTCAGACTGGGTGGGCATTTTCAGGCCTCCGTATTTTTTCCAGTAGAGCCAACAGGTTGCACAGAGCCGACACTGCATATTAGGTGGGCCCCAAGAATACCACTGATGAGACTGTGTAGCTAAAGACGAAGGGAAAAGAAGAAAAAACAAAGGGCGCTATAGAATTTGTAACATCAATATATATAATCAAATATTTCCAAAAAACATTCCAAATCCTCTTTCAGCTTACAATTTTATCCCCCCCTTACAAGCCAAACATGAAAGTCTGATACACACCCATAGTTTTCAAGACTCAGAATTCATTAAGTCATATGTATGTGTGTGTGTATATATATATATATATATATATATATACACACACACACATATACCCACTGAGAGAGTTATATACCCCAAACCAAGTGCCTGTGGCATCTATTTAAGAGAGGCTATTAGGTGAAGTATCCTATACTATATGTTGTGCTGCTGAGGGAGTTTCTGTTAATTAAACACATTTTCTATTGTGTACATTTCTGGAAATAACTGTCAGAAAGGTAGTGTTTAAAGTCTAAATCCAGGTTTCCAGACCTATGATGCAGAAACTCCGAGAGTTGACGGCGCTCAGAGGGGCATCCCTGACACAGGCAGAATGTGACAGAAAAGGCATCTGTTTCTTATCCCTTTATTTTAATCAACAGACAAAATAATTATTTTAAATTTCTTCCTTTAAAAGACAGATCCTTTCAAGACTAAGTCCATATCAAGTGCGCATGCGTAGCTGAGATTCACAGCATGCTTCGGACCTAGCAACTCGGCCGGTTTTACCACACGGCTAAACACTGTAAGCTGTGTCAGCGCGGCCCCTCCGCCCAACTTACTGCCGTCACGCGTGGAGCATCCCCGTCTGCAGTTAGAAAACAATGGCACCAAAACACTGAAGCTAATGAGGTGCATAAAAAGTATGATTATAATTCTGCAAATTCGCCTTGGAATAGTCTTCTCCTGACCCGTAAGATGCAGCAGATCAAAATGTTCAAACAGCAGAGCAAGGTGTCAACTAACACTTGACAGGCCAATGTCAAAACAAGAAAATGCAGTGATCACTGCAATCAAACTGTCTTTTAGTTTATTGAGAATAATACTGGACACTCATCATGTATTATTTTTTGGGAGGTCTCCTTGTAAATAGCAGCCTAAAAACCTTTCCTCTTACAATTTAAAAGCAGTAAGTTGACTTTTAAAAATCACAAATTACAAGAACTCTACATATTAGGCACGGACTTATTTTGGATTCTGAAAACAAAATTTTATTCGTACTTAAATATACAATTTTACCCAAACTAAGACATGTTATTTAATATTTGTCAACAAACGTCTTTCTCCATATATAATTAACTAATGATCAGTTAAAAAGTGACAAACAGAAAACACCGAATTCTTTCTATAATGATAAATCTTACATGTATATTATATTAAGATATATTTTATGATAGAAATTATTTTAAAATACGAATATAAAATAATTATAAAATTAAAACAGCTTATTTTTCATGCAAACATAAAAATGGCACAATAATTATTAAAATAGGTATGTAAGATTATATACGTGTAAAGGAATTTGCAAATAAAAATTAAGACAGATTAAATCATATCATTTGTCTGCAGAATTCTTTTTATCTTTATTTAAACATAAATGTACCTTGAAATCTAAGAATTCCCAATTCAAAGACATTTGTGATGCAATCCATGTAAAACTTTGACCCAAAAGAAGCTAATTTTTCACAAACTGTTCCCCCTTGCACTCCCACGGCACAGAAAATGGCCAGACGCGTACCACTGCTGTGAAGTCATCAATCTGTCTGGCTCACACCTTCCTTGGTTTCAGGAGAGGAATCATATGGTTTGGTTTTAAAAGCTGTGGCTAATGCAGAAACCTGGTGTGGGGCATGGAGCAGCGTAACAGACACCCTCATCGCTCTGTCCTCAGGGCAGCAGGCTCCATACCCACCGCCCCCCAGCCCGCCGCAAAAGAGCTTCTGAGAGACAAAAACTAGGCACTAAGTAGACATTTAATAACCATTAGTTTTCGTCCCTCTTCCACCCCAGGATACTTTGGTTGGAAGAAACACATAATAATGTCACCAATACCTCATTAAGAGATTATATTGTTGTTTGTGATTTTAAATAAACATAAAAAGTATATCAACTATGTACCAATTCATTTCACTAACACAATATATATGATATAATACTGTCAGCCTCTGGTAGGTTTTAGACATGGATTAATAAATTGGGACCCTATGCCATGGCCAGTGGGGCTCAGTTGGTTGGAGCATCTCCTATAAACCAAAAGGTCACTGGTTCGATTCCTGGTCAGGGCATGTGCCTAGATTGTGGGTTTGGTGCCCAGCCAGGGCGCATGTGAGAGGCAACTGATCCAATGTCTCTCTCTCTCCCTCCCTTCCCCTCTCTCTAAAAAATAAAGGAAAAAAAATTTTTTTAATTGGGACCTTGAGGCCAAAAGCAAATACCACAGAATAGCATCATCTCCCAAGCCTCTGCTCTGAGGAAATCTGGTCTGAGGACCACGCACAGATATTTCCTACAGAATTATTTGTAGCCTTTAATTTGTCAAAGTACACTAAGAAACTCCAAAACAGGATTTGGTATACTTCACGGGACCATGGTTTGTACAGAGCTAATTAACAACTCTGAATCCAGCCAAGCTAACAATGCTGTCTGTGGATACTCACAAACACAGGACTCCAGAGAAGCAAATCAAAGGAAACCCAATACTTAAACACTCAGTGTGTAGGTGGAAGGGAAGAATGGGCATCTATTCACTCCAAGGCTACATTATCCTGTGCTATACACAGTGCTGACCTCATGCACCTCCCACCCACCAGTGCCAGCACAGTTGCCTGCACGTCACTGAAGACAGCCCTCAAATGAAAAAATAAAGCCCTGCTGGAGAAGACTTACCATAGCAGCTCTCACAGGCGCGCCCTAAGAGGGGGTTCTGCGGCTGGAACGTGGTCCCCACAGCTCCATTTACAGCACCAGGTTTGCCATTGCTGGTAGATATTTGGTTGGGATTTGGTTTGCTGCTTTCAGTGAAATGTAAAGTAAGGTCATAAAAATGACTCATACAGAAACCAAGAAAAAAGGCTCTACATTTCATTACTGATTTATCTGAACTACACATAAACACATTTGAATCTTTGGTAAAGAAGAAATACACTGGAAACTTGAACCCAGACCAGCTGGTATGGTTCAGTGGGTTGAGTGTCATCCTGCAGACTGAAAGGTAGTGAGTTTGATTCACAGTCAGGGCACATGCCTGGGTAGTGGGTTCGGTCCCCAGTCAGGGCACATACAGTGGCAGCCAATCAATGTTTCCCTTCCTCTCTTTGTCCCTCCCTTCCTCTCTCTCTAAAATCAAAAATTAAAATTAAAAAAAAAAAGAAAGAAAAAAGAAAGTGAAGCCAAATCATCATCTTTACAAAACAAGGCTATATACAAACCAATCTCTTACGCCTGACACAAAATTAATACAGCCATATCTCTTCTCCACCCAAACACAATTTCTTTAGGACACCCTCTGATGCTTTTGAAGATATAAGTTATTAAGCTTTATCAGATAGCACAAATTCCCCTGAGAAAACAAAACACTTTTATGGATCACATAAATTAAGCCAAAGGCGATGTGCTGTGTTCAGAGAAAACCACTGGGCTGCCCCTGCCGACTCTCGAGGGGACTGTACGAAAGCAGGTCGTCCAGCACACACGCTGGGCGTCAACAGGGCGTCTCCAGAGGGAAGCCAGCCCTTTAGGAGCTTCTGACTGCTCGTGACAATAACTTCTGTTATGTCTGAACTTCTCTGAGGAAGATTACACAGCACTCAAAATTAGAAAAACCAATAAATGTATTTTGAGGTTTTGTCTTCAAGAAAAAACTTGAGGAGGAAAAAGGTGACATCTATCAGAAGTGTGCATGCAAATTTCCCAAAGGCCACGCTTCCCCAGGAACACGCAGGCCGGATTACCTGCGTGCTTGCTGGGCGAGCATGGCTAGCTCGTGCCCGCCGGGGAAGGCTAACTCCCCTGCTCACAAGCCACACCCGATAATACTGGGTTGGCCAAAAAGTCTGCAGGGTTTTTTCTGAAAAATGAAAGGCACATTTTTCATTTTCACAATTACTTTATTGATTTGGATATTTTGAGTATGTCAGCTACCTCCTGCGTGGTATAACGCGGATTGTTCTCAATTAATGTCTTGATTTCATCACTATCAACTTCAACTGGTCCACCTGACCACGGAGCATCGTCCAGTAAATCTCCAGCACGCAACTTCACATACCACTTCTGACACATTCGATCAGTCACAGCACCTTCTCTACACACTGCACAAATCTTTTCTTGTGTTTCAGTTGAGATTTACCTTTCTTGAAATAATAAAGCATACATAATATGCAAAAAAAAAGTTGGGTATTTTCTTCCATCTTCAATATTAAAATGGCTACACAAAAATTCACCAATTTTGATGTTTTCTTCTTAAATGCACACTGATATAACAGCTGTCACAATACAAGCTAACAAAATTGTTTCAAATGAAGTTAAAGGCAACCAAGTGCTACTAGAGCCATCTTACAGAAAAAACCAAACAAACTTTTTGGCCAACCCAATACTGCACAGGTGTACACAGTATGTCCTCAATAAACTCATAATTCATTTAACATATGTTTATTCAGTGCCTGACCCAAAGGAGCTTTCATGTCTATTTGAGAGAAATAAATGCTGAATGACTAAATGCTGAATGCTTCTATCTTCCGTGGTGACTAAAGTAATGAGAGATCACTACTGTAAAGACACTTGGAGTTTCAACACAGAGTTGGCTCAGAAGTGTCCTCTTTGCCATTTCGCATTCCCTCATTTCCAATTACCAGCAAAAACCTAGTACGTAAACTTGGCCTGGTTGCAAATTAAGATTTCTTCCTTGCTTTGCTACTGCAACTCTTGGTGAAAAACCTCCACCACCCCCAGATGAAAGCATTCAATCTCTGAGCGCTCTGAGGTCACTGACCTACACAAAGGGCTATTTATTTACATTTCTAACCCATGCCAGCAATGTGTTTTGAAGACAAATTGGTTCTAAAAACACATTTTAAGCCAAAAAACGTATTTCTCTTCTTATAGTTTTCATTTGGAAATGTACAAAATGAAAAGTGGTGACTTAGAATGACTAAGATTCCCAAGGGATATAATAATATTTCTGATTTTTAAAAATCTGCTATAGATAGACATGCTGACCCCTTGAAATTAAATGACCTCCCCAAAATATAAATATTTCCAACATTTAACCTATGGTTAAATATATGTGAAGAAAAAGAGCTAATATAAATTTACAGTTGAGCTGTCTGAAAAAAATAAGAATAAACACAACTTTAGCTGCTCACCTGAATCTAGAATATTACTTGACTAAATAAACTACTGACCTTAATATTATAATAATTACAAAAGGCAAACAAGTGTGCAAAGACTGAACACAGACATGTGAATCACTTAAACGATATTTTGCAAAACCAAGAACCTACAGATTAATTCTCAGGGGAGAAATGACTGATGCTAATGTGACCATCTGAATAAGCTTTCACTCTAAGTCAAACATACGAAAAGGGTTTCAAAGTCACAGTACCTGAAACTGCCCTTCTTTTACCTAATCTCAAATCCCTCCTCCCCGTATCTGCGCTCCAGGTTCCACCCCTCCTGCCCTCTAGATTCCCCTTCCCCGGCCTCCTCACTAACGCGTAATGTAGTTCTCCTATTTTAAAAACTCACATTACTCCACCCCAACCTACTGTGCAAAGCCAAGAGCTCTCTCTTGACTGCCATTTCCAGCCAGGTTTCTTGAGAGCTGCAAATCTTCACTGTCCGCAGCTACCGGGCTCACCTGCATTCCTCACTGCTACATTAAAGATCGCCGATGACCTCCGTGTTGCTCGATTCCCTGGCTATTTTCACCAGTATCCGACACAGTTCATCTCTTTCCCTCCCTGAAACACACTCCTCAGCTTTGATGATAATGCACTCACCTTACCATCCTTTTACAGCTTTCATACTTTATCTGACATATAAATACGCGATTTAAGCTTGGTCCAAGGCACTTTTTTCTTATTGCTCCTCCTAAGAAATCTCATCCATATGGTTTAAAACACAGTATTATGTGCTGATGAAGCTCAAATTTGTATCTCTAGCCTAGAACTTCCCCCTGAGTTTAAGAACAATATATCTGACAATATATTAAACACCTCTTTATGGACACAACAAACTCAGAACGACCTGATCTGGTTCTCTGCCAGTTTCTTAGCTGGGTGAATAGCATAGCCATCCACACAGTTGTGCCAGCAGAAACCTGCACTCAACCCTGACACGGGCCCCCCACTCCTAGAATGCCAGTCAGTCACCCCCAGGCAGAGCCCCAATTCCAGGGCCACAACTCTAGGTCAACCTACTACCATCTTTCCTCCCCCGAAACTTCACAGTCGGTCTCCTTACATCCGCTCTTACTTACTCCCGTCCCCAAACCATTCTCCAAAACATAGTCAGTGATCTTAAAGCATAAATTTGATCATAATACGTGTTTAAAACCCATTTCCACTCTTCATCAGATGGATAAACCCTTGGCCCTTGCCTACCATACCAGCCGCAGAAGAGCTCTATTCTCCCTCTTAGGATGTGTCACACTGGGCGACGAGCCGTTTGGCACCCTCCTCCCCATACGAGAATGTAGCCCGTCTTCTTAACCTTTCCACCTCTGCTCCTGAGCTGAGTGCTCTGCACAGAGGAAGCTGCCAGGCTCAAGACTGAGAGTATGAAATCAGTCTTAATATATTATTTGTTTTTAAATATTCTATTTCAGAGTTAACAGGGAAGTTCTTCAAAGGACTCAAATTCTTATCCAACTCAATAATGCAGCTTCATATATTCTAGTGATGTACATGGTTTATAACGTCTCTAAGAAGTATGATAAAAAACTGTTTTGAGCTACAAAAATCACTCGCTTGGATCAGGGGTTGGTGTAGTAAATATTTTAAGCTTTGTGGGTATCGTAATTCTGTCGTGACCCCTGAACTCTGCAACTGTAGCACTAAAGCAGACATAGACAACACACAAATGAACAAATATGGCTGTGTTCCAATAACACTTTATTTATTAAAAAACAGCTCTGGCTGGTGTGGCTCAGTGGATTGAGCGCCGGCCTGCAAACCAAAGGGTCCCAGTTCGATTCCCAGTCAGGGCACATGCCTGGTTGCAGGCCAGGTCCCCAGTGGCGGGTGTGCAAGAGGCAACCACACATTAATGTGTGATTGCCTCTTCTAAAAAATAAACAAATAAAATCTTCAACAACAAAAAAAGAACCCAAAAGACAAACAAACGAAAAGCGTAGTCGGTGCCCTGGCTGGCAGTGTGGCTCAGTTGGTTGGAGCACTGTCCCGTATGCTAAAAGGTCACGGGTTCCATTCCTTCCACATGACTAGAAGACTAAAAAACTTATGTTGCGGTTCGATCCCTGGTTGGGGAACCTGTGAGAGGCAACCAATGTTTCTCCCCATCCTGCCACCCCCAATCCTCTCTTTCTAAAAGCAATGAAAAAAAATGTCCTCCAGTGAGGATTTCAAGAAGAAAAAGAAGAAGGTGGTAGCAGGTGAGATTTGTCCCACAGACTATAGTTTGCTGGTGTCTGACTTAGATCAAGGCTCCAAAGTCGGTGCAAAACAGAATAGAAACGATTATCTGGGTCACTTGGTGAATCCTGGTTAAATACACTTTTCCTCTGATGTGACAGCAGTGTAAAGTACAAGAAAGCTGGTATGCTTGCTTTTGAAAATGTAAGACACAAGTCACAACAGTATTTTCTTTGGGGAGTTATTCTTTTATAAATTAGTCAAATAAAATATAAACTTTTCAAGAATATTAGAAACCATTCTACAGAAGGGACATTACAGCTCTGAATAAAAATTACGGATCCTGTAAGTTACATGTGTTATCTGCTCTGAGATAAAAGATTAGCAATAACAGTACAGCTCATTTTCTGTGAGGCCTCCTATATGTAAAAAATGTCTTAATATAGCAAAATTCAGTAAATAAAAGATTTAGTACAAAATAACTGTACTTAGCTCATATAGTGTGAGAAAAATCTTGCAGCAGTACATAGAACTTTGTAGTAAACCTCATTTTAATCTCCCCCAAAACCTAGGATAGCACTATATACATGGTGCTCAATAAACTAGATTTTCCTGAACAAATACATGATTGAACTCTAAAGATATCAAGAACAAGATTGTAAATCATTTAAAACATAGTGCATGAAAAGAAAATTGGCATTCATTTTGATATAACAATGATTTCCTAAGTCCAGAGGAAAATGACAGAATGCTAGACCAAGACAATCAAAAGATATTCATTATTTATCAAACAATTACAAAGTATGACTCTACTTACTTTCCCTAACCATTCTTCTAAGCAAATAACATAAAATTACTATACCTCTAAAGAGCAATGCGCATTACCCAAACAAAATCCATTCTACTACGGACAAGTTTCCTAAGTTGGCAGCTTTCTGAAACACATGTGCTCCCCACGGTGGAGCGCCACAGGCCAGCCCCTGACACTTCCCCCGCAGCCGTGACCCAGCACAGGGCCGCCCTCCCGCCCGTCCTTCTGCTGTCTGCCCGGTGTTTCCCCTGCCAGCCGTTTTCTCTCTAAAAATACCAGTGTAGTGGTAACAGGAAGCAAGTCTCATGCTTTGTGGTGGAAGAAAGTAAGATACACAAAGAAATTCAAATGTGGTTGATACTGCCCAAAATGACACATTTTGTTTTGATAGAATTAATACCATGACAAGTATTTTAAAAGATTTCCATTACTTACTAAGTTGGGATATACACTTGTTTCAGTTTACTCTCAGCTTCTGCAGCTTTTAGACGTTTCTAATTCAAAAAACGGATAAAATACGTTACATACAATGCCTAATAATTATTACCACTTCATGGTTTTAAACAACTCACAAGAAAATAATATATTAAAGCAAAATTCAAAAATTGCCACTTTAGGACATGTAGTAGTTTGTAAGAAAATTAAGCAGCAGTAATTTGTAAGAAAAGTCACTAGATTCTGAGATACAGAACTATAAGTATTAATAACATTTTAGACATAGATTTTAAAAATAAAGCAATGAACAACTCCATTCCCCACATGAGTGAATCAACAGAACTTGTAAGTAACCATTTTCACTTTTCAAATTTATTTTCTACCTTATTTCTTTTTTTGTTTTTTTGAGAGGAAAAAAAAACCACACATAATCTTTACTTTTAGAAAAATATTCAGAGATGATTAGTTTTCAAAGTCCATGCAAAAGAAAGAGATAGTAACTATTCTAAATACAATTAAATAAGCATTTACCCTCAAATGTTGGGAGATATGCAGTATACTTTAAAGCTTGGCTGAACTCACATCAGATTTTAGGAACCAATTAGGAGCCAAATGCAGGAAAAGGAACGGGAAAAAGATTATGTAGTCAGATCCAGAGACTGAGCAACACAATTATGAATGCAAATAGGGAAGGAAAATAATATATGGTAGATATCAAAAAATAAGACAAACCAAAATATTTCTCCTCATTTTCTCAATGAGGAGTGAACAAAAACATTTAGGGGGACAACTTAAAACTTTTAGGGACAGAGTTAAAATTTTTGAAAATAATTTTATCCAAATATTTTCAAGCATCCCTGATGTCATTATCTCCACCACCTCTGGGGACTCTTTTTGCTTTAAATAACATCGGTTTTCAGAGCACATGGTCTTCACTTCTACCTAGATTGTTTCAAATAAGCACTTTTTGAATTACATATGATGCTGACAAAGGAAAATTTTCAGCAAGCCATGGTTTGGCTAGCATTCACTATTCACGATCTCAACAACTCACTCTAATAAGACAGTGATCCTTAAAATGTATTTTTACAGCACCCAACACTTGCTACTATGCAATCACATACTTAGGAAATATAATGTCTGTACTAAATATGTTTGGCCCCTTTCTTTACCGGTTCTGACATGTGACTAGAAGACTATAAAAACAAGTATTGACTGAGGTCACTTCAGGAAAATATACTTTCTCCCAAGTAGTATTGCTCAAAATAAGTACCTGAGAGAACTGCCTCAGTTTGGGGCATGTGGGAAGGACTCAAAAACAAATGATTCCCTGCTTTTAGAAATACTTTTGGATAAAAATTTATGTACAGTACCAAAACACCAAACTAGCAAGACTAACTTCTATAGGTAAGATAAAAAATGTAGGGGATATATCCACACAAATGTCATATAAAGAGGTTTCAAAAATCTCCAATTATGTGGTTAATGGCATCAGTCTAAATTTTCAATACTCTAAAAATAACTTGTTCAAAAGGTTTGTGCTAACATCAAATCTTAGGTCATTTCCTTCAAGTAAACTCACCAAGATGTGAGGCACCAGGCACCTGCAAGGAAAATATTGCCTCTCTAGTGGTATCTTTCCAAAATAGCTATCGTAATAAATTTCGAAGTAAAAAAAAAAAAAGAAAGACTAAAATCTTAAAACAGCATCTTATGGCTACAAAATCATGCAATTTAAGAGTCTAGAAAACGTAAAACAAACAAAACAAATTTAAAATTAACTATACTGCCAAGAAATACTAAAATATAAACAGAAAGTTCACTTTAATGCAATCGTAACGTAGTGATATTAAGAAAATTACCTGCTGTACATATCTGTCAGTAGTTTTCCACATGTAATAATATTCAATGATGCTTGTCAACGATTTCCAAGGGAGCTGAAAAAATGTTCAACATGAAAATAAAAACAAGCTACTACAGCAACTGCTTTCCTTTAAAACCAATACTTTAAAATAATGAGGCAAATATCCACGTGGAAGATTCATTCAGTTTACAGAAACTGAAACCAATTCTTAGCAAAGGGCATCCCAAACAAGTCCCATTCAGTAAGAGACCAATACAACACATTCCATTCTCACTTCTATTCTGTTAAAAATCACAAACTTTATGACTGATACTACTTTATGATTCACTCAGGGAAGTTGTTCTCAGGCTATATAGGTGGAATCGGAACACAAATTTTAGAAATGATATTTAAATAGATTTAGCCAGAGTTACTTTTACTTCCAAAGATGTCGGCTACAAATGGGTATCATTTGGTCTCTGGTATATTTTTCATCCTTTTAAAAACTGCTTGCCCTGGCTGGTATAGCTCGGTGGATTGGGCACGGGCTGGGAACTAAAGGGTCCCGGTTCGATTCCCAGTCAGGGCACATGCCTGGGTTGTGGGCCGGGTCCCCAGTGAGGGCCATGTGTGGGGCAACCACACATTGCTGTTTCTCTCCTTCTCTTTCTCCCTCCCTTCCCCTCTCTCTAATAATAAATTTAAAAAAAATAATTTTTTTTTAAACAAAAATAAAAACTGCTCTATTTTGACCCACTTTAGTTGTAAATAAAATCAAAACTTAAATCTCTGGGGGAAAAAAGAACATAGCCAAGAGTGGTTCATACTGGAAAAATAGAAAGCTTGTCCTTGTTTTATTTTATTTTTTTAAGATTTTATTTATTTTTAGAACAGGGGAAGGGAGGGAGAAAGAGAGGGAGAAAAAACATCAATGTATGAAAGAGAGGGAGAGAAACATCCATGTACCAGATCGGTTGCCTCTCACACGCACCCAGCTGGGGACCCGGCCCCACACCTCAGGCACATGCTCCAACTGGGAATCAAATAAGTGATGATCTTTCAGTTTGCAGGATGACGCCAACCCACTGAGCTACTTGTCAGGGCCTTTGTTAGTTTTCATTTTCAAAAATGGCCAAATGAGCTCCCAGTCACGAGACCCACAACCAAATAATATATTCACTATGCCCCTCTGTAAAGGGAGATCTGTTAGACATCCAAGACACACATCAGGGCCAATCAAATTTCACGCAAAATGACTGATGGCGTTCACGGCTCCAGCTGTAGTTGCAGATTTTACAGATAGGTGACTCAGCACCCTCCCATCCAGCTGTGCCTGATGCAGCATCAGGGTCAGAGTTAAAACAGCACTTCCCAAATGTAGGAAAGTTTTATAATGTCTAATTGATGGGTTTTATGCCTGAAACTGTTATAACATTGTATGTCGACTGTAACTGAAAAATAAAAAAATATTTAAAGTCAAAAAACAGCACTTTCCAGACTGCACTGCAGCTTGCGACCAAGTGTAAAACACCCATGCCATTCCTACCACCTCCACATTTCACCCACCTATTTGGTCTGAAGAGAAGACAGACGGAATTTATTTTAAGCTTAACTGGGTGGCAACTCCAGCAGTAGGTACAAATGTGGTCTCCTTGGAGGACCCAAATCTGTACAGTCACCGGCATTCGCATTGCAACTAAAGCACACAGTGTTCTCCGTTCCAACAAGCAACCTAGTGGAGCTGGGAGGCTCTGAGGGACGGGTTAAGGAGCCTACAAGAGTGTGCCCAGACCTCGAAGGGTAAGACCTCACAGGACACGCACTGGCATAGTCCCTACGGTTTTAAGCAAGTGAAAACCTCTCCATCTTCTAACAAGTCTTCCTGTGAGAAATAACCCCTGACATGTGATTACCTGGAAGCCTGAGAAAGAAAACCGAGGGGCCACATAACCTGAGCTTCATCACGAGCCAGACTTTATCTGGATGTGAGCCAAGAAGTCCTAGTCAGGAGTGCTTAGCACCACCACGCCCTTATCAAGGAGCAGAGTAGGTCACGGACACGTGAAGAACGTGCCCCAGCCCGGTGTGCCTGCTCCTCATGCAGTATCATTTCTCCCTCAGCCCTCAGTTATGGCTCTGTGGGAGTTCCCTGTGACATGTCAGTTTAGGGGGAAAGAGAATGTGACTGTGCAGATGGCTCTGCATGATATAATGGCACCAACTAGAACTACACGGCCACCGCATTTCAGCCCCAAGCAGGAGTGGCTCTGAAGCACAGTGAAGGAGGGAGACCCTTTGGGAAGGTGGAACACTGGAGTGAACACCTGGCTTTCTACTTTGAGCTGAAGGAGATGGCCAGAAGTACTAATCCACACCCATTCGTGGGCAGTGGGTATTTACTTGTCACAATGATCAGGGACTTGAAATGAGTCAGATTAGAATGTCACTGACCATGAGGCTTAGAAAAGAGGTCTGTGGGACAGACAACCAGGATGGGCCTGAGTGTGAGGATATTTGCGTCCTCGTGCTCACTCCCAGGCTCCCTCTGCAGAGAAGATTCTCATTAATATCAGGTGGATAAGTTATCTCCTCTACGGCTATTTGTTGGCCTCTCCTCCTAACCACACCAACAACACAAAGGACAGAGAAACAAAGTGGACACACAGGCAAGGAGACAGATCATACACAGGTGCCACCACATGGATGTCCTCTCACCAAATCTGCTCTGATCACTCCAGGTGTCCAAACTGCAAGGAACAGAGTGCACTGGGCCTCCAACGTGGCACCCTTCCTGGTAACGTATGAGGCACATTAACCTCTCAGCATCCTGGAATAGCAGCCATCTATCCTCACCGAACAGACTATCATTCTAAACATGATTTGCCTTTTCTTCCTGTAGTGCATTGGCTAGCAACACCACCCACAGAGTTATGAAAGACTTATCCCACAAAATACGGCTTCTAACCAGGGCTCAGAACCCTTAAGAATGAAGGTTTGGGTCACTCTACCAGATTAAGAACTCTGGTTATTAAAGGTACTGAGGGAGGACAGTGGGAGAATTCAATTTTGAGTCCCAATGAAGGCCTCAGAATGAACTTCAGAAACAGAAAAGAAGACTAAAGAAGCCATACGTATCTCTACCCTTGCTTGGTGTAATTATTTTCCGTCTGTACCCCAATTCCCTTCCTATTTCTTTGTAAGGTCTGTTGCTGGTGGTTTTAGCACTGTAATTTATTGTAGAAGCTACAAGCTATAAAGTCTGGGTTGTGACCAAAACCAGAGGAAGAATAAACATCAACCAGAGTGAAAGTAAATTTGGGCTTCCCCATTTGAAGAAATGGTACCACATTTTCTCATAATTCAGGAATAATTATTGTTGTTTACAAAGAAGGAAACAAAGCAAGGATGGATGGTGAGTAGTCAAAGAAGTGGGCATGGCAGCTCCTATACATCTACTTCCAAACCGCTGGCTTATCTTCCTTGAAGCTCTAAACTGTATTTTTCTCAGGTACCCCTGAAAAAGGGTGCAGACATATGGGCTAGGTTACCCACACTGACAAACCTGAATGACATTTAGATATGGAAGTGAGCAACATCAAAATGATGCTGCGTGTCGGGAGACCAGACAGTTCGGCCAGAACGATGGTTGAGATATCATGTACTCCTGGGCCATCTCTGACCTTTCAGCGATCGAGGCTTGAAATCCTGGATGCCAAGCAGCAGAGGACAAGGGTGTTTCCACTGTTCCTGAAAGAATAGCGTCCAAGCCTGGTTCTCGAGTCTTCCCAGAGATTCTATGAGAATCTAATATCCTCTATTCCTTTCTGCTTATAATAGATAATACAGTGAATTCTGTCCTTAGCAACTAAGACCTCTGACCAACAGAGCCCGTACATTTATTCTTTATTCTACACTCGGTGAGGTTGAGTTTCTGTCACCCATGCTCAAAAGCACTCTAATTCAAAAATTAGTAAGGAGTGACAGCCTGAAGAACAGACTCTAGAGATGTGGCCTTTAATGACAGACTCGCAGTGGGGCAGAGATAAAGCGACCGGTCGCACAGGCAGCAGTTTCAGTAGCAGGGCTGCTGCTAGAACGCTGTCAGTGTGGGGTCAGACGCTGCTCGTGCTTCACAAGTCCCGGTTGTGAAGCATCTAGAATTGGATCCCTGGAAACTCCTGGAGGTTCTGTTAGCCTTCTAACACCCTATAATAAATTTATTTCTCCTTAAACTAGCTCGTTCAAATGGATTCTGTCATCTCCAGTTATTGTTTCCAACTTCCTTCTAGTTTACTTCCCTGTAATGTAAAGATTAGAAATCCAAACATTATATTCCTAGGACTTCTGGTCAAAATGGTGGCATATGCAAACATGGCTCACCTCCTCACAAAACTACATGAAAATTACAACTAAAATATAAAACAGCCATCACTCAGAACCGTCAGAAATTGAGTTGAATGGAAGGCTGATGACTACAGAAATAAAGAATCCACATCCATCCAGACTGGTAGGAGGGGCAAAGACGTGGAATGGGCTGGTCCCACAACCCTGTGTGGTGGATAAAAATTTGGGAGGGACATCTCAGGAGCAATGAGCCCCAGCCCCATACCAGGTCCCCCAAGCCCAGGGTTCCAGTGCCAGGAAGATAAGCCCCTCATAACTTCTGGATGCCAACACTAGTGGGGACTGAGTTGGTAGAAGAAACTGCTGGAATCCTAAGCAGTTCCCCTTAAAGAACCCACACACGACCCTGGCTGGTGTGGCTTGGTGGACTGAGTGCCAGCCTGTGAACCAAAGGGTCACCGGTTTGATTTCTGGTCAGGACACATGCCTGGGTTGCACGTCAGGTCCCTAGTAAGGGGTGCGCAAAAGGCAACCACACATTGATATTTCTCTCCCTCTCTTTCTCCCTCCCCTCCCCTCTCTAAAAATAAATAAATAAATAAAATCTTAAAAAAAAAAAGCTTAATTATATTAAAGATAAAGTAGACCACCACAAATAATACTACCCTGAATAATGAAGCATGATTTAAAGATAAAAGGGTCAATTCACCACAAGAACGTAACACTCCTAAATGTGTATGTACCCAATAACAGAGTTTCAATATAATTAAAGCAAAAACCTAATGACAATTGATAGGAATAATAGAAAAATCCACAATTATAGCTAGAGACTTTTAATACTGCTCTCTCAGTAAGTACTAGAACAAATGGAGAGAAAATCAGTAAGGTTTCCAAAGACTTGAACAACACTATCAATAAACTTGACCTAAGTAGCACTGACAGAACATTCCATCTAAAAGCAAAATATCTACTCCTTCCAAGAGCACATGGAACATTTACCATAACAGACCATATATCGGGTCAGAATCAACCAACTCTCAAAAATGTAAAATTTGGAGGTGGTCAGCCACAAGAATTGGGACAAGGCAAGAGACCTAAGAAAACCCCACTGGTGCTGATGTAGGTGTGAAAATGGTGATCAGCTGCCCTGGGGACCAGGGAAGAAAATCCCTTGCTTCCCAGGTCCTTCTCCCATATGGTACAAAGCAAAAGCCATCTGCCACTGGAGCAAGGAAGAAGTCTCCGCTCATCCACAAACCCCTGCCAATAAAATGCAATACAAGGCAGAGGCTGGCTGCAGCAAAGGAACTGTGGGAGTAGTGCCACTGAGACGTGGGCACACGAAGCCTGTCGAAGACTGGGGCTTCAACAGGACAGCAGAAAAACCCTAGGTGCCCACACCATGAACCGTGCAGGCAGTAAGCAGCAGCACCGTGCTACTATGGAGAGAAGCGCAACCATGTGGAGAGAGGCTCCGTAGTGCAGGGCCTGCCGAGGTGGGGACAAGAAATCTGAAAAAACCCTTGGCATCCCAGGCCCCACATCAAGAGTCTGAGGACTAGGGGTGTTCAGAACCCCTCCTTTTCACCCCACCCCATCAGTGAGGGGTCCACCCCTCAAAATGATACAAGATGGCCAGACATGGAACACATGACACCCGAGACAAAACAGATGCAGCTGCCATAGTCACAGCTCAAGGGAAGAGGACGCCAGTAGGGCCGCACAGTGGTTGCACTTGGGAATAGTGAGCCAGCAGGAGTTTTGGAAGTGAGGCTTTGTGTACCAAGCGGGTAAGTGTGCCCTGGTTCCTAAAGAAGGTTCCCATGGGAGGATGTGATTGGCTTGTTTGAATAACTCTTCAGGCTGGCGGGGAAGTGAAACCCATCAGGTTGCAAACTGGGTGAGATGCTAGGGGCACTAGTCAGGTGCGGAGCTGTTCCTGCTGCGTGAGCAGCATATCTGACAGAAACGGGGGACTCATCATTAAGCTTTTGGGGCCCTGTGAGGCTCCAAGGTGTCAAGGCCTTCAATACAACAGCACACTGAAGGTAGCAAACAGCAAAACCCAAAGCTGGCCCGACTACTGACAAGGCAGACTCGACCCCGACAACAGACCTGAAAGGAGAAGAGGCATGTGCATCTCAGAATGCACATTCTACTTAACTCAGTCTGTGCTGTTGTTTACACAGGATGCACCACGTCCAATCAAAGATATAGGACATGAAAAACGGCGTCATAAATGTCTCATTTTCAAGAAATAAATCAGGCGACAGACACAGACCCCCAATATGACCCAAATATTGGAAATATCAGATATTAAACTATCATTAATACATTAAAAGATCTCATTGAAAAGGTAGACAACAAATAGATGAGGAATTTAAGTGCAGATAGAAAGCATAAAAAAGAATAAAAAATAAATGTTAGAAAAAAGCATGCTATCATATTTGAAGAATTCCTTTAACAAGTTTATCAGTATACTGGATATAAAGAAATAAAGAATTAGTGTACTAGAAGATAAATCAATACAAATTATGCAAACTAATACACAAACAGAAAATCTCATCTCTAGGAAACACAGTGAACTACAAGTAGAATAATTACAAAGAAAAATGCGCCCAGGCACAATGTAGTAGTAAAATTGCTAAAAACCAAAAGTAAAGAGAAATCTTAAACACAAAGAAAAAGGAAATTTACATACATACTAACTTTCTCATCAGAAACTGCATAAGCCAAATAAACACCTTTAGGTATTGAAAGAGGGAAAAAAAAAATTCTGGAAAGAATAAAAAATCTTTTCAAAGGAAACAATAAAAAGTTTTTCAGGCGAAGCTGAAATCATTGTTAGCAAAATATATGCTACCAATAAATGATTGCATTAGAAGAAACGTTTCAAATAAATGATCTAAGTTACAACCCTAAAAAGACACCAGGAAAAGACAAAGAAAGCACCATAACCCAAAGCAAGCTAAAGAAAGGAAATAATAAACATAAAAGCAGAAAGCAATGAAAGAGAAAAGTCAATCAAACCAAAAGCTGCTTCTTTGTAAAGCTCAATAACATCGAGAAATCCCACCCTGGCTGGTGTGGCTCAGTGGACTGAGTGATGGCCTGTGAACTGGAAGGTCACCAGTTCAATTCCCAGCCCGGACATGCGCCTGCGTGGCAGGCAGGGTCCCCAGGCTAGGAAGTGCAAGAGGCAACCAGTTGATGTCTCTCTCCCTCCCCTCCTCTCTCTAAGAATAAATAAGCAATCTTTGATCAGTCCACACCAGACTGATGAGGAAAAAAGAGAGAAGGCCTACGTCGGGAAAGTGAGAGGGGCATGACTACAGACCCATCCCCCAGGCCTAAAAGGATAATATGAGACTATTACGAACAACCTTATGACAATAAACTAGACAACTTAAAATAAAATGAACAGGAAGAGAGATATCAGCAACACAGAGGAACAGGAGATATGAGTCTCATTCCCAGTAAATAGCTATCAACAAACGAAAATAGTCCTGGGAGAACAGTAGAGTCAAATTAAGAACCTACAGCAACACAGCGGAGCAAATAATGAAGAATCACCACATAGAATCACTGGGGACAGCTTAGCCGAGACATCTGGAAAAGGCTAGGAATAAGGAAGAAGGGTGGAGGCTGTCAAAATAAGTCACGAAGTGGATGCCAGGGAGGTCCCCAGTGGCCTGCTCCATAGAGGAGCCCGGGAACCTTTGCCACTGAGGACCTCATATAGCCCCCATGACAGAATTCCTGCAGCTGACACAGCACAGGCCTCTGCGGTGTGTGTTGGCATGGACCACAGCAGCCTGCTCCGCAGAGAAAACTGGCACCTATGCCACTGAGATAACCAACAGACACTGATGGCACTGCTGGGTCACTCCCAGAAGACACTGCTGTGCCCCTACCCCTGAAACAGGGCTGCTAGCCCCTACCTCCAACTCCATGCACACCCTGGACCCAGAGTCCTGGCTGCTCCACACGTACCTGCACTTTTGACCTCAGCTCCACTCTGCTCCACGTGTGCACACATCTCAGGCAGCAGGGCCACGGAAACTAGCCAGCACCCCAGACTGCTGTCACTCTAGGAGCATACATGCTCCCCTCCTGGCTCTGTGGCAGAACCAAGTGTGTCCATGCCTCGCACCACCACCGGACACTCCAAAGCCAGACCCATTGCCAAGAGGGATCCCCTTGGCCATGACACAACCCATGGAGAAAAAGACATCAGGAAGACCCCCTGCAGCCTTTGTCACCACAGACTGTA
This sequence comes from Micronycteris hirsuta, assembly GCA_004026765.1. Lineage (NCBI taxonomy): Eukaryota > Metazoa > Chordata > Mammalia > Chiroptera > Phyllostomidae > Micronycteris > Micronycteris hirsuta. The sequence goes on from PVJI01007131.1 coordinate 67,897, forward strand.
ACAGTTCTCACTGCCACTGCAGCTGTGGCCATGGAGGCCCCTGCAATCTTAACCAACACTGACCTCAGCTGATGGAGCTGAAAGTGACTGTGCCGCTTGGCCCTCCCCAACGAGCCAGTGCCCTTGCACCACCTGCTGGTGACGGCCTTTCCCCACTACAGCCAGTCTGTAAATATGCAAGAGGTCACTGCTCCATCAAATGCACAGACATTCACAGAAGGCTATGAGAAACATGAAAAATTAAAGAAATAAGGCCCCGCCAAAGGAACATAGTAATTTTCCAGTAGCTGACCCCAAAGAAATTAGTATCTACTATTTGCCTAAAAATTTTTTTGTGTTGTTTTAAAGGAGTTCAGTAAGTTATAAGAAAATACAATACAATGAAATCAGGAAAACAATATATGAACAAAACAAGTACAATAAAGAAATAGAAATAATAAAAAGGAACCTAACAGAAGTCCTAAAGCTGAAGAATGCAATGAATTAAATGAAAAATACAATACAGAACATCAACAACAGAGTTGATTAAGCAGAAAAAATATGCAAACTCAAAGACAGGTCATTAGAAATTATCCAGTCAGAGGAGAAAAAAAAGAATGGATCCAATTAGCAGAAAGAGTGAAATGACAAAGATCAGAGCAGAAATAAATGAAGCAAAAACTATACAAATAGAAAAGATCAATGTAACCAGGGGCTCTTTTAAAAAAAGATAAAACTGACAAAACCTTTAGCTAGACTGAGAAAATAAGACTCAGATAAAAAGGCTCGTATATGACAGACTCTTATGAACCAACATATGCCAACAAACTGGATAACCTAGAAAAAAAGAGATCAATTCCTAGAAACATACAACCTACCCAGACTGAATCATGAAGAAACAGAAAATCTGAATACATTATATATAACTAATAAGGAAATTGAATTAGGAATCAAAAGCCTGTGATCAAAGAAAAGCCCGGGACTAGATGTCTTTGCTGGTGAATTCCACCAAACATTGAAGGAAGAATTAATGCCTATCCTTTTGTTATCTCTTATTTTTTTGGTAATAGCCATCCTAACAGGTATGAAGTGATACCTCATTGTGGTTTTCATTTGTATTTCCCTAACGATTAGGGATGTTGAGCACCCTTTCCTGTATCAGTCTTTCACCACTGAGCATGATATTAGTTGTGGGCTTGTCATATATGGCCTTTAGGTCTACGTATTCCTTTCGAAAGTATTAGGGGGTAGGGTGAACAATTAGTTTTTTAAAAAGACTTTATTTATATTTAGAGAGGAGGGAAGGGAGGGAGAGAAACATCAGTGTGTGAGAGAGACATCGATGGGCTGCCTCTCGTGTGCCCCAACTGGGGACCTGGCTTACAACCCAGGCATGTGCCCTGACTGGGAATCGAACCAGCGACCATTCAGTTCATAGGGCAGCACTCAACCCACTGAGCCACACCAGCCAGGGCAACGCCATTTATTTTAAAACACCCAAACTTAAAACAAACAAACAAACAAACAAACAAACAAAACGTAAACCCTTTGGGCAGTTAAGCCTCCTGGTGTTACATATTCTTCAACGTTTTCGACACTGGTGGACAATGTCAGCCTCCGAACTACAGCACATGGAATGTGACTGGATCATCAACAATTATTCTAACCACCTTCAGCAAAAACTAATGTACACCACACTGCAGGATTTTTTTAGATTGTAAAAGTAACAAAAACCATCTAATAGCATTATTATTGTTGTTTTCATATAGTTATTTTTTTCTCATATCAATGTCAGCCTGTGTCCGAGCAGACTGCACCAAGGCTATTTATTCAGTTCCGAGTCCTGTGTTAGGTGCCCAGGACTAGTGCCTTCAAGTTTCATACCTCATATAAATCTTTCAATTTGCTGTTTTCTCCCTTTACCATCAGAGACCCAGCTGAAGTGCCAGATAACCCTGTGAAGCCATTTCTGATATGACAGGCACAACTGATAATTCCCCTCCCAATACCCCATAACACTTGTTCATACTACTGACAGAAATAACTACATTTTGTTTTAGTTGCATGCATGTGTTTCAATCTCTTGATGTTGATTATGAACTCATTCCCTGAAGTAATGTTACGTTTCTGTTGCATGCTTAGTGCCTACGTGAAGACCTGGCATGCTGCAGATGCTCAACAGACACTTGCTGAATTTGGATGAATCCAGAAAGATTACTAGAACACAAAATGAGCATGTCACACTCAATACAGGGAAAGCAGTTTCACTCCAAAAGGGTTTCTCTTCTTCCACTCTTTTGCCAGACCTGCAGATTCTGTTCTTTGGGGGCTTTTGTGGTTTCTATTTAGTGGTATAGTTATATTATTAACAACACTGCACTGGTGTGTTATTCTGACTGTCTGAAGCTAAATGCCACCAATGCACTTTACATTCTCACCTGCACATCCTATAAACTGAAATCATGACATACAACAATCTGGGTAAGAGTGGCGTTTTGCCAGAAGAAGAAATGTCAGTGACACTAACAGCTTTAATTATCATGTTTGGAATTTAATGTACCCATATTGATAAATAATAATTTTGCTTCAGAAAGAATTCAAACAGAAATTCAGCAACATAAAAGGCAGGATATTAGCTCACATCAAATACTTCACAGTCTATAAAGATTCTATTATCATAATTTTTTAAAAGGATGACTGCTACAGATATCTATTAATGGACTTTCAAATGGAAATTTCCCCATTTCAAAGAGACTGTAAGCTTAATAAAAGAGCAATTCCACAAACACAAAGACAAAAGGAAATACATAATAGCATTAAAGATTATCTAGTATTTAAAAGGCAAGTAAGAAACTGCATATCATTAAGAGGAGTCAAAGAGCAAAAGCCTATAATCAAACTCCCCCACTCTGCTTTACAGGTTGTTTTCACATCAAAGGCCCACTTCAAATTCAGACTCAACAATGAGACGACCAGAAAAATATCAAAGGTCTAAAGGAGGGCCACGAGCTTAAGAAGCAGGACTCAGATATATTTAGCACAAATGGTTAGACAATCTGTTCACAGATTTTAAACTTAGAACTCAGAGAGGTGAAGAGGATGAATGCATACTGCCAAGGTTTACAGCAAGAACTCAGGGCCTCCTGGCCCCGCGTCTTACTCACAATTACTTCCCAGAATAAATGTCAGCTTCTCCCTTTATAATACTGGCCTTCAATCTATGTTGACCAGATAAAAATTACCAGTCATAGACTCACTAAATAAGTACTTTAAGGTTCACCAGATTTCAAAAACAAATAAAATATTCCCACCTCAACATTTTATACTACTCATAATTTTCTACTTACAAAGTCTTGACGTATATCGTTGAAGTCTTTGCCATATTTTTCCAGGGCCTCTTCAAATAAACTAGCTTCAGAGGCTGACCATTCTTCCATTTCATCTCTGCACAAAACAGGTCCTCCAAGTGGCACTAAGACACTAATTGCACTGCTCAAATCATAGCTGTGTCTATACAATGTATCCATAGCATGAAACTAAAGAAAACAAGCAAAATGGAGAGAAAAGATCAGCCATAAATACAAACTTCGATTATTTAAGAACAGAAATACTAAAGTGCATGGTGCACTTCATTAACAATAATATACTCAGGTGGTACTTATTTTTTTCACAAAATTAAGAAAAATTTGAACAGATTACTTATTATTTAAAATATCATCTACTGCGTTAGGAAAATGCTGATTAGTGTCTTTTAAGGTGTGTATCTTTTAAAATGCATCCATTTGTTCGAGCAACCTAACCATGAAGATCCAGGACCTCCAGGTATTAATTTGGGAACCCAGTAAGTTTCATCATCCTTTCCATTAAAAATGCCAAAGTCACTTCAGCTATTATACAAGGATGGCACAGCCTTACGGAACAAAGGAAAAATAGATTATGTATCAGACAATGAGAAACATATTCTCAGGTTGGATTGAAAGAATGATGTACTACACCAAAGGAAAAATGGAAAGAAATCAATGGAACTGAGAATGAATGAGAGTTAAGACAAAAAATTACCAGTCCATGTAAAACAAACAAAACAAAACAAAACAAAATTAACATAGCCATGCTAAGAGTTGGTTGGTCCTGGCTGGTGTGGCTCAGTGGATTGACCACCAGCCCGCAAACCAAAGGCTCGCCAGTTCTATTCCCAGTCTGGACACATGCCTATTTTGTGGACCAAGTCTCCAGTAGGGAGCATGCGAGAGGCAACCACACATTGACATTTCTCTCCCTCTCTTTCTCTGGCCCTTTCCCCCTCTTTCAAAATAAATAAATAAACAAGTTAACTTGGTTGATATTTTTAAGCCAGAATAGATGACTGGGCATGCTTGGAACAGCTAGGTTGGTGGAGGTTTCCTATGTATTTCAAGGGAGAATGATTTGAAGGATAATTTAAAAGAAGAAAAGATAGGTTATAATATAATTGACTTTTTGCAAAAGTACCTTGGGTCTAACATTTTCCTCCTTCATCAAAAGCAGAAAATAAGCTAGGTTCCAAAACTTCAAAATTTAAAGTTTTTAAAAACTTGACAGTTTTCTGCAGGAGAGAAAGAGATTCATCCACAACATGTCTGCACATTGCATATGCAGCAGGAAAACGGCGAAACAGGGTGATGAGCTCTGTCTCAGGGCAAGCCCGTCCACGTGGTGCAGATGCGGCAGACGCGGTGATCGAGTCTTTGCCAAGAGCTACGTAATTCTGCTTAAACTTCCTAACATACGAAAGCCAAGTCACCAAGGTTTTTAAACAGTGTATCTTCTGATATGTATTTAAAATTTTACAAATGGGGAGGTGTCACATCTACGAGACAAGAAGGGTCCTAAGATTTAGTGTATAACTGACAAAGCCATGGGGGTGGATGGAGGCAGGGGAGGGGAGAAAATGCAGACAACTGTAATTGAACAACAATAAAGTAAAAAAAAAAGTATCTGATGGGAGCAGTATACAGTTCTCTCCTGGTACAAGAGCATAAACTAAGCTCCAATATCAATTAACATCTGTTAAAGGGGGGAAATGAGCGAAAGTATGGATTAAAATATATATTTATGCTGTGATATATTAAGACTCTGAACAAGACTACAGAATGTAGATTTGTTGGCAGAGCTAAAGGCAGGACTTAGGACATGTACACATGTTTAGGCACAGTATAAAGCGTTTTAACAAGGGCTGACATTTCACTTACAACTCAAGTAAACAATCTAAACTTATACCTAAAGGAACTAGGGAAAAACAAAACAAAACAAACAAAGCCCAAAGTGTGTAGAAGGAATAATAAACAAAACAGTCTAACAAAACAACATAAAAGATCAATGAAACCAAGAGCTGGTTTGTTGAAAAGATAAACAAAATTGATAAACCTTTAGACAGACTCATCAAGAAAAAGAGAGGACCCGAATAAAATCAGAAATGAAAGAGGAAAAGTGACAACTGACAACACAAAAGTACAAAGGATTGTAAGAAAACACTATGAACAAATATGTCAATAATTAGACAATCTGGAAGATATGGATAAATTCCTAGAAAAATACAATCTTCCAAGACTAAGTCAAGAAGAAAAACATCTGCAGAGACTGATAACTACTAATGAACCAACCATCAAAACATTTCCTACAAACAAAAGTCTTGGACCTAATGGCCTCACAGGTAAATTTTACCAAACATCGAAGAAGAATTAACACTTATCTTTCTTAAACTATTCCAAAAAATTTAGAGGAGGAAAGGCTCCCCAGCTAATTTTATAAGGCCACCATAACCACTATTCTAAAACCAGATAAAGACATTACAAAGAAAGAAAATTACATAGGTCAATATCCCTGATGAAAACAGATGCAAAAATCCTCAACAAAATATTAGCAAACCAAATTCAGCAACACATTATAATGACCATACATCATGATAAAGTGGGATTTGTTCCTAGGATGCAAGGTTTGTTCATTATCTGGAAATCAGTTAACGTTTTACACCACATAAACACAATGATGGAAAAAATCGTGATCACATCAACAGACGCAGAGAAGGCATATGACAAAATCCAGCATCAACGTATGATAAAAACCCTCAGCAAAGTGGGATTAGAGGGAACGTATCTCAACATAATAAAGGACGTATGTGACCACCGCAAGCTTCTTCCTCAAGATCAGGAACAACACAAGAGTGTCTACTTTCATTACCTTTATTCAACGCAGTATTGGAGCAGCCCTCAAACAAGAAAATAAAACAGAAGTCACCGAAATTGGAAAGAAAGAAGTAAACTGTTATTGTTTGCAGATGAATTAATACTCTATACATAGAGAATTCTACCAAAAACCCATTAAAATCAATAAATGAATTCAGTAAAGTAGCAGTACACAAAATTAATATTCAGGAATTGGTTGCATTTTTACACCAATAGTTAATGATCAGAATGAGAAACTAAGAAAACAGTCCTATTTATAATTGCATCAGAAAGTTTAAACAAGGAGGTAAAAATTCTGTACTCAGAAAATTATAAGCCACTGAAGAAAGAAACTGAAGAAGAGACAAATAAGTGGAAGAAGATACCATGCTCATGGACAGGAAGAATTAACACTGTTAAAATGCCCATACTACCAAAAGCAATCTACAGATTCAACGCAATTCCTATCAAAATATCAAAGATGTATTTCACAAAACTAGAGCAAATAATCCAAATATTTATATGGAACTACAAAAGATCCCAAATAGCCACAGCAATGTTGAGAAAGAAGAACTAAGTTGAAGAAATCACACTACTTGACCTCAAACTATCTTACAAGGCCATGGTAATCAAAACAGCATGGTACTGGCATAAAAACAGGCATTCAGATCAACGGAACAGAACAGGAGTGCAAAAATAAATCCACGCCTGTATGGTCAATTAGTGTTTAACAAAGGAGGCAAGAATACAATGGGGTAAAGAGTCTACTCAGTAAATTGCATTGGGAAAGCTGAACAGACAAAAGGGAAAAAAGAAGAAGAAACTAGATCACCTTCTTATACCATAACAAGAATAAACTCAAAATGGATTACAGACTTAAATATAAGACTTTATACCATAAAAATCCTGGAACAAAACACAGGCAATAAAATCTGGGACATTTCTCTCAGTAATATTTTTTTTGATTTATCTCTTCAGGCAAAGGAAACAAAGAAAAAATAAACAAATGGGACTACATCAAACTAAAAAGATTTTGCATAGGAAAGGAAATCATCAACAAAATGAACAGACAACCCACTGAATAGGAAAACATATTCGCCAATGATACATCTGATAAGGGATTAATATCCAAAATTTATAAAGAGCTCAGACAACTCAACACCGAAAAAATAAACAATCCAATTCAAAACTGGGCAGAGGACCTCAAAAGACATTTCTTCAAAGAGGACATACAGATGGCTAATAGACATATGAAAAGATGCTTAACATCACTAATCATCAGAGAGATGCAAATTAAAACCAGAATAAGGTATCACCTCACACCTGTCAGAATGGCAATCATCAATAATCAGCAAACAACACGGGCTGGCAAGGATGTGGAGAAAAGGGGACCCACATGCACTGTTGGTGAGATTGAAAATTGGTATAGACATTTTGGGAAACAGTATGGAGACTGTTAAAAAAAAAATGAAAAAATCGGAGAACAATCTGTCATGGCGGCCGGGCTGTTAGGCTTGTGCTCTCAGGGCCTTTCGGCAGCAGTGGCGATGCGAGGGCACTTAGCGGTCCGGGTTCGCTGGGAACCCCGCTCCGCCAGGGCTGTGATAGCCCCGTCCACTGTGGTGGGAAAGCGGGCCCCGGAACCGACTATGCACTGGCAGGAGGACCCAGATCCGGAGGACGAAAACTTGTATGAGAAGAACCCAGACTCCCACGGCTACGACAAGGACCCTGCTATGGATGTCTGGAACATGCGGGTCATTTTCTTCTTTGGCTTTTCTGTCGTCTTGGTCTTTGGCACCACCTTTGTGGCTTATCTGCCTGACTACAGGATGCATGAGTGGGTCCGCCAGGAAGCTGAAAGACTTGTGAAATACCAAGAGACCAATGGCCTTCCTATCATGGAATCCAACTGTTTTGACCCCAGCAAGATCCAGCTGCCAGAGGATGAGGACTGACTAGATGCCCAGTGGGGCTCAAGAAGTACCACCTTCTTTACCCCCTGCCTGCCATTCTGTCCTCCTCTCAGAGCACCTTATTAAAGGAACTGAACTCTGAGAAAAAAAAGAAAAAGAAAAAATCGAACAACCTTATGACTCAACAATTCCACTTCTGGGTATATAGCCAAAGAAATCCAAAACACCAATTGAAGAAGATATGTGCACCCCTACATTCACTGCAGCATTACTTACAATAGCCAAGACATGGAAGCCTCCTAAGTGTCCATCAATAGACAACTGGCAAAGTGGTACATATATTCAATGGAGTATTACTTAGCTAAAAAAAAGAAGAATGGAATCTTACCATTCACAACAGCATAGACAGACCTAGAGGATATTATGATAAGTGAAATAAGTCAGACAAAGAAAAAATACCATAACTGGTATTGATTTAACTTACAGGTGAAAATTAAAAAACAAAATAAGTGAACAAATAAAACAGAAACAGATTCATACATACAGAGAATAACTGATGATTGCCAGGCGAGAGGGAGTTTGGGGGGCTGGGTGAAAAGGATTAAGAATACAAACTGGCAGGTACAAAACACTCATGTGAAAGTACGGCATAGAGAATATAGTCAATAATACTGTAATAACTGTGTATGGTACCAGGTGGGCACTAGACTTATTGGGAGATTGCTTGATAAGTTATATAAATGTCCAATCGCTACGCTGTACACCTAAAACGAATATAACATTGAATGTCAACTGTCACTGAAAAATATAAGAACCATTGGATTCCAGAAAATAAAAGCAAGCTGGGACCTCATTATCAATTTCCCAGTGACAATCACAGCTAAGACCACGGACCGTGCAGTCTTCTGCTGTATGTGTCACAATCATGGAGTAAAACTTCGGCTCAAGGGAATTGCTTCCCACTCTTCTGAAGCAGGGGTACAAAAATGTTTGATTCGATCTCTATTCTTTGCTTGTGCTCTGCCTACTCCAGAATCAAGTTCCACTTCTCTAGCCACCTGGCAGACTCGGCAGTTTAGCTGCAGTGTACACCCTTAAACATTTTTACATTTCCCCTGAAACTAAATGATTATTGTTTCTAGATATACAACCTATGAAAATGCAAAAAAAAGTTCAAAAGCATTTAGGGATCCCTTCAATTAATAATGTATTTTCATAAATGGTTATTTTTAAAACCTCTAAATTTACAGTGAATAACAAAACTAAAAAAGATTAAATGGTATTCAAAATCAATAATTATAAGCAACTATGCTGCTGAGATTCCTTAGGAGGTATAAGTAATTTTTATAATTAACAGTGCCCTGAAGCCAAAAGTAACAGAATTAAATGAGTTTTTCTTGGCTGGTATTATACCAACCACTCAAAGCATGAATGGATTTTCAGTCTTCCGTTTGTGTTAGATGAATGAAAATGCTTTTCTTATAGGGACTTTTAAAATTGAGGATGAGCTACTATCTAATAAGGCCTCAAAGAACCAAAGTAGTATCTTAGGCTTTATGAGTAGTTATGACCAAAATCTCCAGAGACTGTCTGTTCTTCACAGAGTGTGGTTGTGTATGCACTTGCCTTTGGAAGACTAATTCTTGCACTGAGCCACAAATCAAATGGAAAAATGGGTCAGACTCACAGCTGACCAGGAGCTACGAAACCTCCAAAGCCCACATTTATTCCACAGCCCAGAAGAAGATGCGTTAATGATCAGTGTGCCTAGAAAATAAACATCCCACCAGGCACATACTGTGGAATTCCTAGGGAATGATTCTGTTGAAATCAATGACCAACTTGACAAAGGAGACCAGGGGATCACACGATTTGCTAGGAGTCCCTATTAACTCCACCTTTCTGACATGCACAGCACTTTCTTTTGAATGGACTTTAACAGTCTAATTCTACCCTGAAAAGATATGACTAAAATACAGAAGATATTTTCTGTAATGGAAGAGACAACACCCAGTAAAGACTCATAGAAATAAGCTAAGAAAATATGTAGAAGTTTGAAAAAAACAAAACAAAACAAAAAACAGTGACTATGGTTTATCAGTAAAATAACAGAAACTCAAAAAGCCAGACATACCAGAGAACATACTGGCTGGTTCCATTTATATGGACTTTGAGAAGAATAACAATTATCTGATGGTGAGATAGGTCTCAATAATCCTGGGGGGCAGGGGGAGACCACTGATGGGTAGGGGCATGAGAACCCTTTGGGATTTAGCACTGGGATTTCTTCCCTAAACCTGGGTGGTGGTCCCATGGTTACAAATGTACTTACGTAAAAATGTGTGAACTGCACATCTAAAGTGCAGGAGAGTTAATACACTTCACTGCATGTACACCTTAGTTTAAAATAACACAGAAGAACTTAAACCCTAAATGCAGTTAAAAAAAAAGTCTTCTCTCCAGATAAATACAAAATTACCATCTTTCCAATAGCTATACAGATAACGCACAACAAGATCCATTCAAAACTAAATTTTAAAAATCATGAGAATTCAGCACAAGCTGTTCTCTTTGCCAAATAGCACTGAAGGTGTTGTCACATTTCATCTCATTCATAACAGATGGAGATGACAAATACAAATATTTTAGGAGAAAGACTGACAATGCAATCTTGGCAGTGAAATTCTCATCTTCTGTTCACTAGGCAGAATTGCACATGGTAGACTGGGTCATTGTCCAGCAAATACTCACTTCCTCCCCTGGACCTCCGCAGGCGGGTACCCTTCCCCTCAGTTGGTGCTGGGCCTGGACAGTGCCTTGAGGGGCCAACAGGTTGTTTAGACATTTGACTTAACAGAGCCCTCACATGTGTTTGTGCATCTGGACTTGCCTCCTTATGCTACTGATGTCTGTCAACAGAAGACAAGACACAGGAAGGAGGCCGGGTCACAACCTGCAACATGGCCCCAGTCCAGCTCAGCAGAACCCTAGACAATCTTCAGACGAGTGTACAAGAAATCAATGCTTGCTGTTATAAGCCACTGAAATTCTGGGGAGTAAATAATGGACTGTGTTTACCCTTCGAGAATAAAGAACTCATTCAGCCAGTACTAAAAGTGCTGCGAACAGACAGCCCTCAGCTGCTGGTCCTCTTTGGAATGACCTCAGTTTAAGGAACAGCCATCACTCCAGGCCACGCTGCCTTCCGGCAGCGGCCTGCACCCAATAACGCAGAAGAAAGGCCCAGCCCTCCACGCTGATCTGGGACAATTCTCCAGAGCAACCCACAGACTCAGCTGAGGCCTCCACTCAGATCGCATCCTAGCCTAGCTCTCCCTCTGTTGAATCCTGCCTCCTTCCCCTCTCTCTCCCGAGTGCTGACCCCAAAGGTCCTCTCTCATCGATTTCCTGCATGCAAATCTCCATCTCAAAGTCTGTTTCCCAGGAACCTAACCTCTACCATGCAGCATTATTTTGACAAGAGTTAACTGATACACGTATACAGTCCATACTAACTACTGATTTCCTGATAAGCTGACAAAAACTTTATATGTAGGCCTCCAGAACAAATTACAGCATTCAGAATATCAAATCGACTTAAAAATTAATGAGCATTATTGAGCATATAGTTTTTCTAAGCAGAAGATGAATATAAACTCTCACAAGTAAACCTCAAATCATGATTAAGGCAAAATTTCTCCTATATTAAAAACAAAATTTTAGACTTCCTAAGATGGCAGCATAGGTGAATGCACCGTACCACCTCGCACAACCAAACAAGGAAAAAAAATCAGAAATCTACACATCCAAACACAGCCAGATCTGACAGATAATCATATTGAGAGGAAGTCCGACAACCAAGGAATTAAAGAAGATACATTCATCTAGTTTGGTGAGCCGGAAGGTGCGGAGTGAAGGGAGAGCGCTCAGCGACCCCGCAGCGAGTAGGTGAGCAGACGGCAGGTCCGAGGTTGGAGGAGCGGTCCCCGCAGGGCTGCAGCACACCCAGACGGGGACCGACTGAAGCGCGGTCTGCACCCGGCTCATCCGGACCCAGCAGGGCCGAGAGACCGGTGGACTCGGCAAGTCTGCATTCGTGTGCAGAGAGAACCTGAAAGAAAGCAGGGCGCAACCGCAACCCATCGGCGCAGAATGAGAGCAAGTGAGGGGGTGGAGTCCGCGGCCGAACTCCCGGCCTCACAGGAAAGTTCGCTGGGGAGACCCGCGGGGGATTGGAACTGTGCAGCCTGTCCAGTGACCCCAGAGCGAGCCCCGGAGCCAGCGAAGAGGGGCCCGAAGTGCTTGCAGGAGGCGGTGTGGGTGCGGAGAGCGGAGAAGGCGCCATTGTGCGTCAGGTCCTGCCCCCAGAGGCTACGTCCCAGCACAACTACCGGGAACTTCCCCGCACAGGGGATCCCCAAGACTCCATCCCCCTTACAGTAACAGGCTCACCGAGGGAAAAAAAAATGGCCCAAAGAAAGGGACAGATCAAAACCCCAGAGCTAACCGACCAAGAGATAGCCAACCTATCAGATGTACAGTTCAAATCCCTTGTAATAAGGATGCTTTCAGAATTCGACGAAAAATTAACGAACTTGCTTGAACAAATGAGGAGAGATCTGCAGGGAACCAATAGAGATAAGGAAACTGGGACTCAAATCAA